>PVKB01000160.1:166401-377261 GCA_004027205.1 Ctenodactylus gundi | reverse complement strand
CAGTTTGTTTTTCCGTTTTAAGTTACATGGGAGTTGTGCTCTGGGACTCTCATATCAGTGCAAGAGAATTTGGGAAAGTGATTATTATTATCATTATCATGACTATTTTAATAAACATTCTTTGCTTGGTCCTTTAAAATCCCACGAGGGTGTCTTTTGCTTTTCATCAAGTGGCCCAAGGCAAGTTGTAGCTGTTTCACAAGGTGTTAGATGCACAGGACTGGCTCAGATCTTGTCAAGGACAGAAAACCAGGCGTAGGCCACCACAATTTGGGACACAGGGATTTCTTGTCTAGTGAGGTCAGTCCCTGTTACCCCAGCCACACAGGTACATGTGCAGTTCATCCTGTCACAAATTTCAAGCTGTCTTTAGGTGTCCGTCATGTCCTCTGAGGCTTGACGAAAAATGAGGCTGTCATCTCAACCTGACTGATGACCCCAACAAGAAGCCTGTGTGTAACCCATGGTCAGAGGGCAGAAAAGGCCTGGCCTTGAGCTCCTGGCTCTCTGTCCAGGGCTCCCCACTTCTACACATCAGCTGTGATGAGGGGGTGGGAGGGGCAGAGGTGGGCTGGGGAGGGGAGCAACCCACCGCCTCCCCAGCTGCAGCCCAGCCTCATCCTCCCAGGAAGGGTGTGGAGGTCTCGCACAATCTCCTTGCTGAGCCTTGTTGCGTCCAGGTGATGGGAGCACAAAGGACACTACTCTGTGGACTGGGGACACCCACGACTCATCATCCAGTCAGTCTACACACTGAGTGGTGTCACTGGTTCCCAGCAGGAAGAAGTCCAGGTGGGCATGTGGAGGCAGCTTCAGCAGAGAGGGTGACTCAAAAGGGATCTGGGTATGTGAAAAGTCAGAGGGGTAGAAAGGGGCTCAGGGTGCTGACGTCACAGAGCCAGGGTGACCATCTGCTGCTTCAAGGGTTTAGAAGAGGGAGTGAGTCCAACACCGAGAGAGAGACAAGACAGAGAGAGGCAGAGGCAGAGACTGAGACAGCTCCCAGAGGACAGGGCCGCCTGATCTTGGCCCCAATCTCCTGCTGGTATTTCTCAGAGGCCAGCCCTAAGCAGGGTCCCGAGGGCTCTGCTCATCGCTAAAGCCCACATCAACAAAAGAGGCAAACAGATTGAGCTCTGGACCTTCATACTGACCTACAATCGCAAACCTTTTTTATTTTTTAGAGACAGAGTTTCACTAAATTGCTAAATTACCTGGGTTGAGCTTAAAGTTGCTACCTTCCTGCCTCTGCTTCTGAGAGCGCTGAGGTAAACCCTTGACACCATATCCGGCCTCCATGTTTCTTACCGGATGTCCTCCCGAGAGCTACATTTTAGTGACCAACGTGCTGACCTGGTCTTGTGTACTTATACCCTTATCAATAACATAATATATGATCCAAATTGTAAGACTATAAATCTCTCTAAGGGGTTTGGATTTAGGGAGGAGAGGGACAAGCTCCTACATTTTTTTTCTTTAATGTAGTCCATGTCTACAACACTAGTGCAACAAGCATGCATGATTTGTGGAGTCAGGAGATACTGAAAACAAGCAAATGGTGTCCAAAGGGAGGAAAAAGTCTATACAAGTGTTCATTATATCTGTCTGATGGCCACATGCCTGGTATGTTCATTTAATGACTTGTTTGTCCCAGTTGACCAACCACCACTGTTAAAACACAGACGGCAATAGCCACGAGCAATTTCTTTCACAATAACAATGGAGGGTGAGGGTGGGTAGTTCTGGACCCTGGGGACTAGGTGAAGTTTCTTCCCACTTGGGCAATACACTGTTGGAAATCCTGGGGTACTGGAGGGACTTGTGGCTCCTGCTTTTGAAGAGAATCACAAACAATTCTGACACCAAGTTTCATGTTTGGCAAGGAGAGCATAAAAATGTTCTCAAGGTGTAATGACAAAAAGAAATTGGAGCTTCAAGGAGGATCCACTGTGCCTCTCCCTACCTGCCTTTGCAGACATTACAAGGGTGGGACCTGGTCTGGAAGGCTTTGGGAGCAGGCGTTGTCCCTGGCAGGCGAGGCAGGCCTCAGATAGCATCATCTGAGACATTAACATGGCGGCAGGGAGCTTGGTGCGCAGCTCTCTCACCTGTTTGCCAGCAGAAAGATAGATGCAAGTCAGATCATTCTGGCAAATCAGGACAGAGTGCTCCCTCCCTCTCGGGAGACGAGAAAGGCACCCAGGTTGCCAGGAGCCGTTTGCAGGCAGGGACACACCCGCGGGTTGGTAGGACGTGCTACGGGAGCAGGTGGGTACATCCCACACACATTCATTGGGCACCTATGTCTGACCCCACTCTGAAGAGCTGTCTCAGTGCTCCAGGAGGCGTCAAGGCAGATTTCAAGGCAGATAGGCAGAGAGGAACCTCTGAGATCATGACACACCATCCACTGTCCTGTGACAGAATCGGGCACAGGATGCCCCAGGACCACAGCCAAGTTGCATCACAGGCAGAGAGATACGAGCTGCAGATATCAGCAAAGCAGCTGTTTCCCCTCCAAAAAGTATTTCTGTTGACAGCAATTTAGAGCACAAATCAAAGTTATTATCGTGGGAAAAGCTCTACTTGGTCGGACATCTTTTACTCCCCTTCCATTTCTGCATTTCTGTGTTTAATTACATGTCAGGTGACCAGGATCGCTCATCCCCCAATCTTAGCACCTCAGAAAGGCTGAATTCAGGAGCAAACGGGAGTAAGAGTCCCCTTCCTGCAAATCTGGGAGCTGGGAGTGAGTTATAAAGGAAGTAGTGTCTAGAAAGAGTCTCTTGCAAAGCAGGACACAGAGGGGACAGGTTGATGGGGGAGTACGAGAAGGGGGTGCCTGGACATTAGCACCCTTGGTACTAACAGTGCAGCCATCCCAAGCCTCCCTTTTTATCCTATCCTGCATCCTCATCAGAAGGGAAGCGACATCTGGCAGCAGCATGCCCACAGTGGGCAGAAGTTTCCTGGCACGGTGCCACACCTTGACCTGGAGTCAGGGCTCCAGAACCGTGCCCTGCCTACTTCACCAGCAGTAATCTTCCTTCCTCTCCTCGTTGGGGGTACCTGCCTCCTGGCACATCCACATTCCTGTGTCACATTCTCTGTAGCATAGTGGCCCCAGGAGTTTGCACTCACACTTGCTAACTCTCCTACCATGCATACTCCTTGCGTGGTGCTGGGTCCCAGTACAGAACCATGTTGTGGGCCTCACCCAACCTTGAACCTTCTTCCTCCAGAGTAAGCCACTGGGGAAAGGGTCTGGGGTAACAGAACACAGTCAGACCACCCAGAATGAAACACACAGGGAATATTTTTTTTCCAGTACTGGGAATACTGGGAATAAAGCCCATAGTCTTGAAACACAGAGGGAATATATTTTTTTTTTTTTTTTTTAGTACTGGGAATACAATCCAGGGTCTTCACACTGACCTACATCGCCAGCCCATGTTTAATAATCATTTTCAGACAGGGTCTCTCTAAATTCCTAAGTTGCTCAGGATGGACTTGATCTTTGCGATCCTCTGCCTCCACCTCCCAGAACATGGAGATTACTGGGCTGTCCCAAGAGGCCCTGCTCACAGAGAATTTTGTTGGAGTCCCAGAACTCACAAGGGAAATATTCTGGGTTGGCCAGTTACCCAACAACAAAAGTATCTCTCAAACATTGCCCAAATGAACTGGTCCCGGAAGCCAGCACAACACTTTTTTCTTCTCCCAGAAGCCTAACACCATGGCTGATGGCACAATGAGCACCCTACGGTCATCATCAAGACCATGGTCTGATCTTCACTGCATGTCACAGAAGTTGCCAGGTGCTGGTGGTTTGTTTCACATGCATGGTCACCCCTGCTCTCTCGAACTCTGAGTGACGGGAGGAATTGCCCCTGCAGGTTGTGGATGAAAAGCTGACAGCTGCCGAGAGGATGCTACTTCTTGGACAATGAAAACTTTGCCTCGATTTGCTGAGGTCTTGTCTCTTACACGCATCATGTAAGATGGGACCAGGAACATGGCACCAGACTTTAGCCCATCGACTTTTAAGAAACCATACAGGGAACAGGACCCAGGCTGCCTCAATCCTTTTGCTGCTTCTCATGTGTTTTGGGTGGAATGTGTTTTCATGGTGAGAATTCCAGGTATTCTTTCGACTGGGTGGGTCTCAGACTCCAAACTCAGGGGTCTTGAGTTTGTAGAAAAAGCTGAGGTTGGCTGGGGCAGGAGGAGGGATAACGTGCGCTGGGTAGTGGCTGAGGCTGGCACAGAGCCAGGCCAAATAAATATTTGACAGGACACATGGTATCTGAGGACTACCTGGAAGATTCCAGCAAAGCTGAGGTGGTAGAACCCATACCTAGAACATTATCAGCCAAGTCTGGCCAGCAGCCCCCAGGCAGCCCACCTCGGAAGGAAACCAGCCTGCCTTCTGAGTAAATAGTTAACTCTTCTGGGCTGGAAGAGATGATTATTCAAAAGTTGGTCCCCACATACAAATGCAAATGACATCCCGAGACACATGAATGCTAATTTCTCCAACGAAGTCTGTAGACAAATGCTAGTCATTAGAAACATTTCCGTGCATTTATATTAGGCCGTCCTCTAAAAGACTTTTCAGACAAATATGTCATCAAGATATTCAAAACCATGTAATCTTATCCAAAGTTTCATCTTTCAACAGTAGCGTCTTCATCTCTCGCAGCTGTGTGTCAGAATGGAGATTACTCAGCTGATACTGGGAGGCTGGGAGGGGCTGCTGGCCCAGGGGTCCATAGAGGGCCCCAACAGCAATAGGAAGGGCTGGGGTTTCAGGGTGGGCCACAGGTAAGAGGTGGAACTGGGCGGGGTGACCTCTTATAGGTTAGGATTGAAGCATGGGGTGGGCTCTGCCTTCCGCATCTCTGCAAGACAGGCTGCCTTCCCACCCAAGTGCTTATCGAGATGGCAGATTAAGCTACAAGCCCAGTGACGGGATGCTCTAGATCTTGTCTGTTACCTTCTGCAAGGCACAGCCTCAGGCCTGTGCACTACTGGGGAGAGGGAGAGGCTCAGGGGGAGGTGGCGGCCTTCTCTTACCCGGTGGGAGGTTCTCTGGGTTAACTCCTTTCTCTGTGTGTGTGCCTGAGCAAGCCTGCAGCTTCTGCCTTCTTTTCCTACCTTTCTCTTCACTTTCTTCCTTCTCCCCTTTTCTTTCTTTTCCTTATCCTTTTTCCTTTTCTCACCTCAGCTGTTCATTCTGGGAGAGAGACTTTGGGAAGGAGAGAACCTAGACAGAGCCTCTGTGGTGGCTGGGGAAGTTATTGTCATTTTGTTCCCTGAAGGACTAACTAAGCCTGAGCTGTGTCATGTAGTGGGTGAATGATGGTGGCTTTGGTTTCTCTTCATCAATTATGTAATAAGTATCTTCAGCAAATTATTAATCTTTTTGAACTTCTAATTCACTAACATGAATATTCATCTACCCACTTCATTTTCCCTTCCATCCACCCGTCCATTCACGTATTCATTTATCCCTCTGTGCACCTGTCCGTATCTCTACTCACCTGCCATCCACTCTTCTTCTACCCGTTGATGACAATGACCAAGGAACCCAAGAATGATCATTGTTCAAGCTGTGTGGTAGGAGAAATGAAGGCCCAGAGTTTAAAATGGGGCCAAGATCACCTGGCTGACAAGGGATGTTCCTAAAACTGACTCATCTGTTCTCTGGTTGACCCCCTCTGGTTGGCCTCAGTCCATTCATAATCATTTTTCAGATGACTGTTTTTTACTAGGTGTCAAACCCAGGATTGGGAGGAGGGTACAGTTGTTTCTCACTGGCTACTGTCTTCCAGGAGCTCTCAGTCATGAATCAGAGCCAGCTCTCCCAGAGTGGCAGCTGCACCTGAAACCTACCAGCTGAGGTGCCTGGGGTGAAACTGACGTGGCTAGGCATGACTGAAGGGTCTTGGATTTCATGATCCAATTTCCAGGGGAGCAGTGACCAAAGCGCATTACAAAACCAGCCTACCCCTGAGGTGTTGCATGGGGACTCAAGGAGGGACAAGCCAGGCCTAGGTCGGCCCCCCAGCAGATGGTCCAGGTCCTTCAGACAATACTTCTTAAACTGAGGATGCTGCTGTGACCACTGGCTCAGGCTTTGCAATGACACGGACGTCTCTGGGAGCCATCACTGATTGGGAAAGACACCGGAGGTAGAGGAAATCATGCAGCAACACTGGGGTGTGAGTGATGTGGGAAGATAGAGGAAGGTGGTTTATGCCGCCGGAGCCCAGGTAGCTTTAGATGGATGACAGAGGAAGTGTCTCAACAATCAGAACGAGGTCTTCTCATGCAGGGTGCTATGCGTGAACTGGAGCATGTGCTTTAGGGAGCCCAGGGACTTCTGGGGAAGGGAAAATCTTGCTCAGATTTGGGCTTCAGAGAGAGTACTTGGCAGTCTGAAGTCTGAGGCCAGGGGCCTCACTAGTTGGTTATTGTCACAATTCAGATGAGGGCCTGTTCTAAGGCCCAGAAGAGAGAATCTGACAGAGACAGCAGGTTCTCAAAGCCTTTGAAGAAGATAATGGAAAAGATACATGACTGGTTTGTAGTTGGCCAAAGGAGAGAGAAAATCTCCACTCAACTCTGGTTTGTAGCCTAGAAACTTCTGTGGGTACTTTTTTTTAAATCTTAGAGAACACGAGAGATGAAGCCAGCTTTGAGAAGTCTGAAATGTCCAAGGGATCTCCTCAGAGATAACTTTTAGGTAGTTGAAAACCTGGTTCTGAGGTTTAGAAGGTAAGGTACTGGGGAGCAAGAGAAATTGGACAATCATAAGCATAAAAGTTACACACATGCCAACAATCATTTGTCACTTCTGCACCCAGAGCAGACATTACTAATCAATCATGGAATTTTCCCCACTGATCCTGAGCACTTAAGTACAATGATTCAGACAGCCATTGGTAAACAATTGGCAGTGGCCTGGACATCACAATCTTTTTGAGGACTGTCACAATGGTGGTGACTGAGGCACGGGGGCACTAGCAGTGTCTGTATGGAGAGAGGAGGGAACTGTGCCAAGAGGGCATATCCAGCAGCACACAGCCATAGCAGAAGGAGTGTGGGTTCTGGTGGAGGATGACCAATGCTCACATTCCACCATTAGCCATGATATGGTATCACACACCTATAATCCCAGCCCTCTGAGAGGCTGAGGCAGGAGGATCACAGGTTCAAGTCCTGCCTGGGCAACTTAGCAACTTAGTGAGACCATGTTTCAAAATAAAAAATAAAAATGGTCTGGGGATACAGTTCAGTGCAAAGATCCTGAGTCCAATTCCTAAAATTGCAAAAGCAAACCAAAACAGCAACAAAAAATCCCACTGTCACCACTTAGTGGTTTCATTATGATAGTATCTCCTAGAGGTTCAGAGAGGTTCCAGTCCAGGTGCTTGCTTAGTACTATTCGGGGTCCCCGATGAGGAGCACAGCACACCATGACAAGACAGGGCTCCTCAGGGTCCAGGTGGGGAAAGACTTCTGCACTCAATGCCTGCTCCTCATGCCATATGCAGGTTGGTGTATGGTGGACAATTTGGTTCCCCCTTCCACCCCTATGGGGTTGGGGGTTTCCCCTGTGCTTCTTGTTAGGACTTCACCTCTTAATGTCTTAGAATTCCCTGCTGAGGCCAGTGGTACTGCAATCCCAGCACTCTCAGAGGCAGAGGCAGGAGAATCTCAATTTCAAACTCTGCCTGGACAATTTAGTAACTTGTCAAGAACCTGTCTCAAATTCAAGAAAAGAAAAAAGAAAAAAAAAAAGCCAAAAGAAAAAAAATGAAGTGGTAACTAACTGTAAGGCCTGGGGCTGGATCTGTAGTTTCATTTAAAAAAAATAAAACGCAATTCCAGGGGATTCTCTGGTTCAGCACAGCGAACTCTGCTCACCAGCAGGGCTCTGCTCACTGCCGCCCAGAAGGAAAGCGGATATCTTCATTCTCAGATGCACAGGCCACTTTGGACTTTCAGTTGCCAAGCGTGCGTTACCCGAGAAAGGCCACGTACCCCGTGTAGAAAAGCATGTTGAAAAATGAATACATCTAATTTATTTATTTTCCTGGCTTGCTATTTCCAATCCTCCTTCTCTGTCTAAAGTCACAGTTACGGTCTTTCGGGTGTAGCACAGCATACAAAGTGTTTAACAAAATTCCCTCAGATTTATGTAGTGAGTATCATATGTATCTGAGTAAATAAACTATGCTGTTCCTGAGCCGCGTGGTCTCCGCCGGCTCAGCCAGGCTTGGGTTGTCTTTGCCAAGACCTGGGAAGAGCGTTCTGCGGGCTTCAAACCCATAGAAATTTGTTTCTTTTGGGGGACGAGAGGGTGGCCTTCCAGCGTCATCCACCCTTGCAAATGTGCATGACTCACATGCCAAGGATCACTCGGTTTCTTGGCCAGGCTGAAGAACTTTTGGTGACCTCGTGGTGAGGGCTTCAAGCCCTCAAGTTGTGGCTGACCCGCAGATGCCAGGAGGGTCATTGGCTGGCTGACAGCTGGGTACATTCTGTGTCCCAGTGGTTTGTCACTGCATGTGGTGAGGGTTTCTCTCTGAACACGAAGATGAGAACCAGCCTGTCTCCACCTTGAATGTCCCCAGGTGTGTTGGCAGGCATGTACTGCCTGGCGAAGGGAGTGTTTCTGTGCTTGCCTTTGTGTGTGGAACTATGTGGGGACGTCTTGATGAGACTGGGGAGACAGCAAACACCTGGGAAGATGAGGATGAAGAAGAAAGAGAGTGAAAGAGGAGAGAGAGGAAGGTCGCAGTGGTCTCCCAATGAAGAGGCTGCCGGGTTTACTGCTGTTTCATTCTGGGTCCAAGGCTGTGTGTGTGTGGCACTGTCCAGGGCCCGGGGAATACCGCAATGTCCCAGGCTGATAACGTCCCAGGGCACCCAGACTTCCACATCTTGCTTGGAACTATCAGTAAATGTGTGATTCAATGTGGCAATTTTAGATAAATCCGTTTAGATAAATTTTAGTTCCGTTGTACATTGAAATATTCCTTTTCCTCTCTATCCAATACGGCACTGGAGGCATCCCTGGAACACAAGCTCTGTACACAATCTTTGATTTAGGCTCCTCCATTCCTCTGTGTCTGTGTGTGAGCATGTGTGCACATGCGTGTGGTACTCAGGGCCTTTGCACTGAACTACATCCTAAGCCCGTGTTTTAATTATGAGACAAGGCATAGCTAAGTGGTTCCTGTGCCCCGCCTGGGCTCAAACGTGGCAATCCTCCTGCCTCAGCCTCTCCTTTTCAGTTTGTTTTCATGAATTCTCTTTATGTTGGTGGTTTTCAACCAGGAGTGACATTGCCCTCTGAGAGACATCTAGCAATGTGTGGGGCACTTTGGGTTGTCACATGAGGGAGGAGTGGCACTAGAGTTCAGTGGAGGCCCAGGATGCTGCCACTCACCCTGCTGGGTGCAGGACAGACACCTACATCAGAGAATGACTAAAATTCTGTCAGTAGTGCCAAGGCTAGGATACCGGGCCACGAGTGTTCGTGTCCCGTCTGTCCGGCTGGGAGAAGCCGTGCTTATCTCTGCTCATGCGGATGTCCAGTAGGTGTGTGCTGGCTGGAGAAGCCCATCACAGTGCTGTTGAGAAAACAATACAGGGAGAAATACAGTGTTTGCAGAGTGCATATGTGACCGGCTCTGTGACTTACTAGCCATGTGACCTTACCGAGTCATGTAACCTTTCTGAGCCTCCACAACAAGCCCTTTCCCCCAGCAAAGAATGACCACGCCTCACTGTCAGCAGTAACCAGTGACCCTGGGGGAGCTGAAGGCAGAGTTGGCAGCACTGCTTGGGTGCCAGATCTGCCAGGAAGCTGTGCCTTCAGACAAGGCTTGGCCACAGTGGTTTGTCTCTTTCCATAGGACAACTCCCTGGCGGACAGCAGAGCGGCACAGCCTCCTGGGAGGGCTGCAGCCACTGGCTCTCTGCAGAATGCCTTGCAGAACGAGGTGGGTGGGGGGGGAGACAGACAGCATCCTTGGAAATTCGGGGCTCACCTTGGTGTAATCTATCCTCCCAAAACTCCAGCTGCCCAATCCCTTCCTGTTCAGAGCATCTGTGACAATGTTTCCCAACCACTTGAAACTTACTCTGCCCAAGTCGGCCTCCCCACCATTAATTTAGGACCGGGACTCACCTCGAATTCCCTCCGAACAGGACAGTGGTTCCCTACCTGGGTGAATCTGCCACCCCAAGTGTCCTGAGGCAAGGGGTGTCGGGTAGGAAAACAGAAACGAAGTATCTGGGAAATCTGAGACATTGTTTTAAAACAACAGTTCTTTAGGGTGTTTGATTTACTATTCAACAGGGCACAGCTGCTGTTTGGAAAATAGGAAGCGCGCCAAACCGAGGGAGCTGGGGGGGTGGGGGGGTGGATCCGCAGCCGCAGCGTGGTGCACCCTGAGCGGGCTGGCGCGACTCCCCCAGATGAGCGTGGCTGGCCATCCCGAGACGCAGGGGCTCCTTTCCTGCTTTTTATTTCCTGAACCGCGGGTCCCCTTTTGGCTGTGGTCGGTCCTCTTTGTCTTAATTAAGGAGCTTGAGGGACCATCCTGCCCTCACTCCAAGTGCGAATTTTTAACGAGTGCTTTGAGAACCAGCGTCTTCTTGGCATCTTTCTTCTTTCTTTTTTTCATTCTGGCATCAAAACGGCCACATGTTGACTTGGGAGTTATTTTTTAAGGGAGGTAGAATTCATGTCACATGAAAGTGACATGTTAAGGGAGACAATTCACGCACATTTTGAATGTTCCCATCTCACCCTTTCTACGTGGTCTCAAACCACTTTCATTTCCCTCAGAGAAGCCATGGGCTAGTTGAGCCCATTTGCTCTTTCCACAGCCCCAGGCCACCACTAAGGTCCTTTCTATTTCTATGGATTTATTTTTTCTGAGAATTTCCTGGAAATGAAGTCACGCAGCACACGACCTCTCTGTTTGCCTTCTTCAGCTTATTGTAATGACCTTGTAATGACCTCGAGGTCATCCAGGCTACAGTACATGCCAATCCTTCACTCTTTTTGTAATGGAATACTATTCCACTCTGAAGATAAGACCATGTTTTATCTGCCCATTGGTTGACGGGTATCTGGAAGCCCCTCTCCCTGCGACAAATGTGAGGAGTACTGTGATTGATGATTTTGTACAAGTATTTGTTTGAAAACCTGTTTTTAAGTCTTTGAGATCCATATGCCTGGAAGTGGAATTGATGGGTCCTACAGTAATTCTGTGCTTCACTTTTCAAAGAATTGGGAGTTTTTTGTTTTGTTGGGGTTTCTGTTTGTTTGTTTTTGTTTCTGGTTCTTGTTTCAAAGCCAGCTTTGCTTTCAATCAGCTAATATGTTCGCTACCCAGAGTTAATCCAGGGTCAGTCCCTTCCGGAGACAGTGCTAGCTTTCTGCTCAGGAGTAAAAAGGCTGAAGAGAGGTAGAGAACCCCTCTGAGACCCTCTCTCTACTTTCACAGTGACATCTAGTTACATCAATATGGCACTGGGTGGTCAGTCCCATGAAGACCAAGGAAAGCAGGTTTTATTCTCTTGATTTTTTTTTTAAGAAGAAACTGGGATTCAGAGACATAAAACCCCTTTCCTGAGGACACAGAACTGAAAAAAAGACAGGCCTTACTAAGGTCAAGAATCCACATGGCTTCCGGAACATGTGTCATGAAAGCCATTTTACCAGTTTCTCGAGGCCTTCTGTTCTCCGCCTAAGAAAGGTGACTCTCAAAAGGAAATGCCCCGGTTCAGAGAGATAAAACCCTTTCTTTTGGGGGAGTGAGTTTATCTCATCCAGAGACTGGTTACAGGAAGGGGGTATTTCCTTCTTTCCAGGTAGCACAGGAGACAGACTGGCTGGATCTCTGGATGACCAACAGAGCACTAGGTGACCTCTACTACTGGGTGTGAATTCTTTCCATAGTTGCAAATGTCTTCTTGTGGTTCCTCCTGCTATCTGACTGGTTTCCCCTGAAAAGGAAGGAGCACCCTTGCCCTTCCCTCTCTTGAGATGGTCTCCTCCCCAGGGAAGAAATGAGCATAAGGGGAGATGCCAGCCATTTCTTCCTAAACATTCACCTTGCCTAGCAAAAATTCTTCGCATTGACTAATGTGATAATTCTCCCCAGAGCTCTATTGAGTTTGATGGTGAGGGCAGTGATGTTATGTTATTCTTATTCTAATGAGGAACTTGGCATTCAGAGAGGCTAAAAAACTTGCAAGAATTTTCCCAATGCATAAGTGAGGAAGTCAAGATCCCAGTGAGAACTTGCTGAATCTGAAGTCTAGGGAAGGTGGGCACAGGGAGCCTATCAGTGACCGGTCACTTCTAGTCGTTCTATGCCCAGGACTCAGGGCTCAGCAAATTCCTGCATGATCTCATTTCCTCTTTACATACGTTTAGATTATAGGAAAAGAGCCTCAGGCTCTTTTTATATAAGTTGGACCACATAACTTGCCCAAACTTATTGCAAGGGTACATTATTCTAAAACCCTGTTGATTTTGAAGCACTTTTTACTTTGTGCTGGCCTCATCCATCAGGACAAAGGCCTAATGGGACAAAGGGAACCAGTTTGGTAATGTCACGAGATGTCAGCCCCTTCACCTCCCTCTGACTGGAGTCAGTCATTGATCACAGAGGGAGCCAATTACCACATCAGGTCAAGCTCTTGGAAGGAGAGGGTTTCCTGAATTGTTCGTGGTTGATGATCTTTCTAAGATGAACTAGAAAGACAAATATTTGATGGTATGGAGTTTTGTCTCAGCAAGTGCCTAGGAATAGAGTCTTTGCCCCAGAACACGTGAGTAACAATGTGTGCTGGCCAAGGGGCAGGCATATACAGGTGTACGCAAGTAGATTCAAAGGAGGACTCAGATATGTCTGTGCTGATGTGTATAAAGGGAGGTGGATTGTTGGTGAGGAGAAATGAAAGCACCAGGAAAGGGTATCCACTGTGACAGATCCCTGTTGCATGTCCTAGACTGCAGGCCATCCTGAGCCTGGGATAAGAAGGAGGAGCTCCGCTCCTGCCAGTCTCGAGCAACAAGATTATTAGTGAATGAGCTGCCTTCTACCTACAATCACCCCAGGCCCAGTCAGAGTCCCACACTGGATTAGAAGAATCCTCCCTGAGCTCTTGTGAAGGTCGGGGGAGTCCCTGCATGTCCACAGTGACCTCGTGGCTGCATGTGCTTCTGGATGCCCTGTCTCCACTTGCAGATTATGACTCAAAATTTTTGAGTTGGTGTCCAGAAATCTACATGTGGAACTAGTGCCGCTGGAAGTTTTGATGTAGATGACATGGACCATACTTGGTGAATCTCTGAGGTAGAAAAGCTCCAGACATTGATTGGCACGTGTCCGTCTGAAATCTCTAAGAAGATACTTTCTTCCACTCCGAGATACAGATGGAAAACCTGCTGCTTAGAACCTGAGAGTGTCTGCTGTTTATTCTGCCTGGAAATTTCCTTCTGTTCTTTCTCCTTCTGCTCAATTCAATCACTTCTTCAAATCATCTACTCTTTTGGTGACAAACTCTCACCTTTCAGTAAGGTGACAAGAGACAAGTAAACAATCTAATTGGAAGTCTCAGTTTTTTCTTCCTGAAACCAATTAAATGGCAAAGAAGAAAAAGCCAGGCACTGTAGACTACCCTCGGTGACCTGACATTCCCAGGATCCTTTGCTCTCGCTTCCATTTTCAAGGTTGCCGGCCCATCTCATTAAGTGCGCACTCCAGCCTTCTGTGGCAAGGACTTGTGAACGCCAGCGACAACCTCATCGTCCATGTGCGTTGACTTTTTCGGTGTCCAACCTCGTTGATTTCTTTCATTTGACCTCTCATCATAGGTGAGGGAGACTGGCTTTCGAAACCTCTTTGGCAATCCATTTCTTCAGTCTTATTCACCAAACTCTGATTTCATAGGACCTTGGAATGCAGCCCACAGCCCCTGGAAAAGGTGTGTGGGGGTGGGGGTGGGATGGGAGACTTAGTTGACAGTGTTACAAGGGGATAAGCTTGAAGCAAACATTTGACACTCCAGCCCTGGAATGCTGTAAAAATTTAATTAGGCAGGTCCATTAGTCATGCCCACATGGAGACTTCATACGGGACTTAACAAAAATGCGGGCTACTGAAAGAACATTACACACCTTCCTGTAAATACCATTTTCCTCATTATTGGGAAATGTGGTCTCCGTGAAACCGCTGGACCTGGCTTTGTACTTACAAACTACAGTTAGGATGAGATTACCATCATGTCCCAGAAGGACCCAACTGAAAGGCCACTTTTTATAAGCTATTTTGCCCGTCCAGGCTGCGTCCAGTTCGGAGGGGCTGAGAGATCACTTGGTAGCCATTGGGTCCCTCGATGTCTTCCTGACTCAGATATTCAGGCTAGAAGATGACAGGCATGCAGTCACACAGTGGGCCTGGTAACACAAGCTGGAGTGTGTTTTCAAGTGGGAAACACCCAGGAGAGCTCTCAAGTTTAGAACCAGGGAATGCTGTTAGGCTTGGGGGCCAGGTCTGTCATCCCAGCACTCTGGGAGGCTGAGGCAGGAGAAGCGCAAGTTCAAGCCCAGCCTGTGCAATTTAGTAACTTAGCAAGACTCTGGCTCAAAATAAAAATAAAATAAGGGTTGGGAAAATGGCTCCGTGAGAAGGCCCTGGGCTTGATCTCCAGGTGACACAAAGCAAAATAAAACAAAACTAACAAACAAAAAGCCTACAAGGCCAGGGAGAAACTCACAAGGCAAACTGTGAAGTCCAGGGGGTGGGAACACGGACAGCTTGACTTGCACGCAGGTATTTTCCATTTACTGACACTGTTATTGTGATTTTAAGCCTCTGCTTGCTCACTGTGGCTGGCAAGAGGTAGACATGAGAGATGTTTAATATTGTTAATCATATGGTGACGTTTGCATGGCATTGAAAATTAACTTAAGACTTTTAGCTCTTAATCTGTTGACTCATCTAAAATTGTCCACATTGACCGTAGGCAGAAGACATTCCTGAAGCATCAGGAGAGCCCTGTGTGGAGTCCTCCACGGGAAAGGAAGCAGCTCAATGCGATCTGATTGTTCCGGGGCCACAGGCCCCCAGAGAGTGGCTGGGGACCATCTCCTCATCTCTCCACACCCATTTATTTATTCATGTTATTTCAACAAACGTGTATTTCTTTACACTCTGGATTGAGACATAAAGTTTAATAAGACACAGTCCCTACCCTGGAGGAAGTCAGTCTAATGGGAAAGACCGATTTCTAAACAAATAACCACAATACAGTGTGATAATAATTATACTGTTGCTATTTATTGAATGTCTGTGCACTGAGAAATTTAAATACATCAGTTGTTAATGTTTTATACAGTAAACCAACAGGACTTCTTCTTTTTTGAATACATGAAGGAACAGAGACTCAGACAAATTTAAGACTTTTCTAGATACTGTGTTAAGAACTGATGGAGCTATAACCAGGCCTGCTACACCAGGCCCAGAATTCCAGCACTCTTGAAGTGGACATCTAGGGATTTAGTAACATCTTGCCATCCCCCCCCCAAAAGAAACAGAAATGAAAGAAAGAAAAAAGAGAGAATGTGAGAAAGAAGAAAAGAAATGACAGAACTGAGACTTGAGTCTATGACGTGCTAACTCTCTTAAGCCTCACTGCCTCCCGCCCTCAGGACAGTCCAGTGAAGAGGTAAAGTGACAGACCAGAGCTTTGAGTGGAGCTCTGTAACCAGAAAGGTTAAAGTCTGGGGGCTTTGAGGGATGATGAGGAACCCACAAACTAGACAAAGAAAGTATTTTGCGTCTTGTGAAGGAAATCTGCTACACTGTAAGTAATGTTTCTGAGTCATTGCTACTTCTAAGTGAATCTTAGTTTTGCAGGAGGAATCACAGTTTATATTAACAAATGATACAGTGTCCCTATAGGCACTTTTGCTTCTTCATTTTTTGGAGTACTTTTTGGTTTGATTTGGTTTCTCCAAAGTCTTTCTATGTGTGGAAATTTTAGGCATCAGACCACGGCCCTATCTAACTTGTTGGATGAACCCAAGAGCCACATGTGAACAGAGAAAGTGCCTACACCTGGGGACACAGAACCCTTCAGGAGGAAATCAGAGGGGAGAGAGGGAGGAGCAAATGTAGCCCAGGAGGAAGGCTAGCAGGTAGTACTGGGAAGAAGAGCAGAGTTCTATTTTGTTCCAGCTGCTCAGACATTGATTTTTGCACCTTTGATCCTAGAGGCCTTGGGTATGAGGTTGGTCATCATCTTGGTAGAAAACTCATCCTTTGAGTGCTAGAAAGAAAAGAAGAAATCCCAGCCTGGAGTCATTCTTCAAAATTCCCCAAGGAATTTGGAAAATTAGCTTTAGTCTTTCACCTCCAGGGCCTCATTCTAACCTCAGTGTGTCACCTAAATTCAGCCACCCACGACAAGGCTTCCTTAGGCGGACTGGTTGAAAGCAGAGAAGGATTCACACTGTGGCCTCCTCAATTACAATGACTGCCTTCCATTGAGCTCCTTGTCCCAGTAGGATCTTGGAACAAAGACCAGCTGGACCATCTCAAAAGGCAATGAGGATAACCCAGGAAAAAGTGGCCCCATTACTAGATCTGCATCTGGGGAGCACACCTTCATCTCTCTCCCTGGCTAGACAAGCCCTCTAACCACTGTGCTATTCCTCCAGCCCCCAGGAGTGATTCCTGAGATTCCTAATCAGGTGAGCATGCCTCTGTACCCAGACGTGGCCAGGATGCAGAGCCTGATGTGTGGTAGTGGCCAAAGCACACACAGGTTTGGAGCACTGATTATGAAGTGAGGAACATAAACTGTCCTCAACGTGGGCATGCTACACATTGAAGATATTCGATTAAATAACATTTATGATTAAAATTAATGTCATCTGATTTTTTTCGCTTGTCATAATATGGCTCCTAAACAATTTTCAATGACCTCCATGGCTTGCCTGATCTTAGAGATGGTAGTGATTACAAGATTCCACTACAAGCCCAGCCCGGACCTCCACCCCTCACACTCCTACCCTGACAGTGGTCCCCCTACCTGGGGCTATCGTGCCTGACCTTGGGGAATGAACATGAAATTAGATGCACTTGTCAGAGAACAGCCTCTCAGATCTTTGAAGGCAGCTCCCAAATTCTTTCCGTAACTGCTTTCTTCCAAGCCAAATACCCACATTCCTCAATCAGTTTCCATAGATTCTGGTTTCCTCCTCACCCTTTTTTTGGGGGGACACTTTTGTGTTGTGGTACTGGGGAGAGAGCCACAGAACTACGTCCTCAGCTTATTTTTTAGTTTTTATTTTGAGGCAGGGTCTCACTAAGTTGCCAAGTTGCCCAAGCACGGCTCAGATTTGTGATCCTCCGGCCTCAGCCCTCCCAGAGTGCCAAGATTCTAGACCTGCACCAAAGATCCCCTTAAAATCTGATGTGGAGCCTTGCTCTTGGCACACCAGCTCTGGAGAAAGCATTAAGGGTCTCACTTTCTCATATGAGATACCAGATGTCTATGGATGTGACCGGTTGCTATTGACATCTTTGGAAAGGCAGGCTGGCACCTGTGATTCTCAAGGGTTGATGCGGGCGTGAACATGGCCATCACGTGAGGAGGAACATGGGTATCACCTGAGACCACGTTAGAAATGAAGATATTCCGGATCCAGCCAGATGATCCCAAAGTCCAGGGGCAGGACCTGAGATCAGTGCTTTGCCAGCTCCCATGGGTGTGCTTTACCTGCTGCTATGGGTGCGGGAAACTGGCTCACACCCCAAGCCTTCAGGAATCTTCTGCCTCCCGCCACTGAGAGGTTGCCAGTCTTAGTGATTCTTCACGCTGAGCTGAATCCCCACCTCAGTTTATTTTTAAATTTTGAGACAGGTTCTCACTAAGTAACTAGATAGACCATACGGGGCTCAAGCTTGGGATCCTCCTGCCTCGGCCTCTCAGAGCGCTAGGAGAACAGGCCTGCACCACCAGGCCTACCCTGCCCGTAATCTTTACCCACAGCATTGACGTGAATACCGAGCGACGCGGACCCCGATCTGCGTCCACGTTGCGGTCTGTGTCTCAGGCCCTGCAACTCCCTCTGCTTCCGGTATGTTTCCAAAGCTCGGCTCCCTGCATGTCCAAGACAGTTTTCCCACCACTCCGGCGGAGGCCTGCAACTCCACGTGAACAGATGCCCCCTCTTCCAAGCAGCTGAGCTGAGCGCCTTCTGCTGGCATTTGCCAGGGTTCAACTAACGACTTTACCCTTCTTCATAGCAGTCTTGTCCTGCTGGGGTGACTTTGTCCCCAGGAGCATTTGTGAGTTTGGACACACTCTGGTTGTCATAACCTGGAGAGGGGTTGGTACTGGCATCCAATGGCATCCAGAGATCAAGGACACTGCTCGCCATTCTGCAACACACAGATGAGGCCTTATAAGAAGAATGAGCTGACCCAAAACGCCACTAGCATTTGAGATTGACAACTGTGTCCTGGTCCTTAAGCTCTGTGTCTTTTTGGGTTACCAGCTTCCTTCCCAGCCCCATTAGGAGCAGCACATGGCTTGGGGGAGGAAGTGAATCAATATGTTTGTTGAATGAATATGAGGTGTCTCCTTCTGGGAGAAAACAAAAGAAAAAGCAATCAAAATTATAACACTACTTGAAGAAATAATTTGCCGGGGGGGGGGGGGGTGGACAAGGTAGTAGCTCCATAGAAATGATGTTTACCAACTAGATAAGGCAGCTTTATAATTAGCAAACCCATTGTCAGCTAGTACACGTGCTTTGTAAAGTACTTAGAAACCACCAAAAGATGCCTGGGTCTCTTAAGTCCTCTACCTACCCTCCTCATTATCTTGCCTCCGTGTGAACTTGCCATATAAGAGACTTTTATGAGCTGTGTGAATTGGGGCCACTCGACTTGTCCAGGCTTGGGTTCCAGATGCCTGTAGAAACACCTGTGCTGCTCGAACCCATGACAGAGATTATGAGGGAGAAGTCAGGCAGTGCTTGGGAGGTACCGGGAGCGTGGCGTGGCCTGTCTCAGTAATTATTATTGCCTTATTTGATTTTCACAACAATCCTGTACAGCAGGTACCGAGTTGTAGCCTCGATGTCATAGGCCACCTACAGGGGCTCAGTCAATACAACTGGCTGTTTTTTTAACCAGTTTTTAATTAATGAACATACCATATCTGTGCTCATGGCTGCTCATGACTCATTTGAAGAGACACAGTTCTCGTGGACATAGCTTTTCCAGAAGCCTTTCAAATACGGAAAGGTAGAGATACAGCAGGAGGCTCCTCATTTTTTAATGCAAAGTTGACCAACACTTCTAGAGGTTTCCGAAGGGGACAGCTGCTGGAGGGGAATAGTTGCATGTGCTGGTGTCATTTGAACTCCTGAAGAGAGCCTGCACTCTTGGATATGGGAACCGTGCTCTAGGACTGAGGACTGAAGGTTCATACATGGAACCATGTCCAAATGGCCTTTCCAAATCCTGCGTGCAGAGCCCACCCATCCTGGAGCCTCTGGCAGCTGCTATGTTGCCCTTGGGACCATTGCTGAGTGTCTCCCGGGGCCGGAACCAGTGAGTCATTTAGTCCTGGCACAGAATTCCCGGCTCTTGAGGGGAACAAACAGACTTTGTTCAAGGGAGCTCTCCTGTGTATGAATGGTTCCCGTGAACTCCCCAGAGGAGGCCGATAACCTGTCCACCCTTTCTCATTCCTTTGGCCTGGAGCAACTCCTGGAGGCAGGGGCAATAGTTAGAGGTTAGGCCTTTGTTGGTAGCACAGAACAAAAATGCTGGACCCTGAGGGTTTTTCCTGGGGATCCATTTGGGTGATGGACGTCTGCCTCCCTCATCTGCTCTGCTCGCTTTTCTGCTCTTCTCTTTCTTCAGTCTCCATCATATCAGAAGTCTTCTCAGTCCTGGAGCTCGCTTTTGTGGAGTTGAGTCATCTTTGTCTCAGGAACCTCTCTGGTAAACATTCAATTTTATGATGTAACATTATAAGGATTATTTTATTTTATTGGTGCTGGGGTTTGACTCCAGAGCTTTTGCACTGAACTAGCCACCTGTTCCCTTTTCAAATTTTATTTTATTTATTTATTTTTTACTTTTGAGTTAAGTTCTTGCTAAGTGGCTAGGTTGCCCACGCTGAGCTCCAACTTGCGGCTTTCCTGCCTCAGCCTTCCAGAAGCCTGGAGTTCCAGGCTTTTACCACCACCACTCCTGGCTCGTGAATATTTTATTTTCTTGGCAGTTCGTGAGAATTTCCTCTGAGCAGACGTTCACTGGGGGGAGGGGGGGGCAAGAAAAACATTCACAAAGGACTATTTGGGGAGAGATGGCAGGAACTGCTCTTCCCAGGCATGGATATAAACAGGCCGAGGGATGGGGGAAGGATTCTTGCATTACTCCCGAAGAGGAAAAAAGAGGGAAGCCAACAGTGGGCCAAAGCCTGTGGGACCGGAGGAAGGCAGGTCACAGACCCCTGCGACACTCCCCTTCCTGTAGTCAAGAACCTTTCCACAAAGCCGCTAGCCCCATGAGCTTGTTTCAAACACTAGGTGTAGTTGGAGATACCTTTACAAAACCCTCCTTGGGTGGGCGGGGAAGGGGTGAAATTTGAGGTTCCTCGTTGGTTCCTGGTGAGAGAGGGAGGGGGTTGGGGAGATGTAAGGACACACCTGTCCCGAGAGTTCAGGACTCTTCTGGGGATAACGCTGAATTCTCGAGTTCGCAAACCAAATCTAGCCGGATCGGGGCCAGTTACCTTATCAGAGCTCCCCGCTATCCGGCTGCCCTGCTGATATCACCATGTTGGTCCTCCTTCAGCAGACAGAGGGGCTCGGGCTGGGTCGGCCACCGCTGCCGGTGGTGACGGGGTAAGGAGCGTCCTCTGAGAAGGCCACGCAGCAGGCTGGGTGTGACCTTGTCTGTGAGCTCTGGGAGCCCGATCGGGCAGCTTAGGTGCGGGCAGGGCTCACGCTCATCAACCCAGATGGAGGTCCCGGCTCCACTGTGGCTGCTGCCGGGGCACAGCGACTTGTCAGAACCTCGGGCGAGAGCGCCAGGTTCCAGCTCATTGGAACCCACTCTTAGATGAGCCCAGCCAGCAGAGGAAGCTGCGCTGCGCTGGCCCCAGCCAGGCCGAGCAGATGGCGCGCCGGCCGCCCCTCTGAAAAGGGCCCCTGGGAGTGCGGCTGGTGAGGGCCTCCAAGCCCTGGGAGCTGCCAAGCGCTCAGCCACGCCCCGCCCCTGGGCTGCCCTGGGCCCCTGCCAGGAGCAGGCAGGGAGGGGAAGGGGCAGGCGGGAGTCTCGCGTGGAGAGCTCTTGCAGAAGGCCCAGCAGAGCTTCTGGACTCTGGCCTACGGTCACGGTCACGGTCACGGGCTGCAGAGACTGAATCTGGCGCGGGGTAAGGGGCAGGAAGCTCCCTCCGGGACCCACCCTGACCTGTGGGGACGGAGGGGCATAACTCTGCCATCTGGAGCAGGTCTCCTAGCTGCTGCACCTGCCCTGGCCCGGAGGGTCATCCCAGCCCCCCGCAGGTTAGCCGGGCGCCGGAACCCAAACCCTTCCCAGAAAGTGTGTGTGTGCGTGGTTGGTGTGCGCTCTCGCACCTGGGCCCACACAGCCCTGTGGGGGCTGCTCTCAGGTGTGCCCAGCCTGTGGCTAGCGGAGGGTTTGGGCCCTGACTTTTTTTTAAGGTTCTAATAAAAATTTTTTAGAGAGGAAATTTCGTTACTTTCATACATTAAGTACTCTGTGTATTTTCTATATGGCCCAAGACAGTTCCTCTTTATTCAAAAAATAAGTGAAAAATAGCAGGCTGTAGGTGGGACAAACAGATGCGGAACATGTGCACATGGATTTGTGTGTGTTCAAGCGGTGCCAGTAGATGTGTGTGAGAGCACGGTTATGTGTAATGTGTGTGTAGGAAGGTGTGCACAGTCAGGGTTCTGCGTGTGCCACGGACCATGTGTGCGCTCTTCATGTGCCTGTGTCCCTAGCTGCCAAGACACGTGTCATGTGACAACGTGTACTGCACATCTTATATGGACATTGCCAGTACACATACGCATGGCCTTTGTGTGTGTGTGTGTGTGTGTGTGTGTGTGTGTGCTGGGCTACGTGGCTAGGGATGGCCGTGATTTGGGTCTGTGTCCTAGCTGTGCCTGTACCCGGTGTATGCACTGAGTGTGTGAGTGTGCATGACATATGGGCCCAACATGCACCCATTGTCTGAGGAGGTGTGTTGTGTGTGCATCTCATGGTGCTGATGTTTCGAGTGTGCAAATTTTTGTCCTTTGTGGTACTAGGACTTGAACCCAGGACTTCACCCTGAGCTACATCCCTAAGTGTCTTCTTTTGAGGTTTTGTTTTCAGATAGATAGAGTCTTGCTAAGTTTCTAAGTGGTTCAGCCTGACCCGAAAGTAGCAGTCCTTCTGCCTCAGCCTCCCAGTGTGCTGGGATTATGAGTGTGTACCACCAAATCCAGTTTGTGTGTAGTGTTGGCAAAGCCTCTGTTAGTGTGTCTCGTTTGAGTGCAGCCTGTGAATGGGAGAAGCGGTGTAACATTGGAAATAATGAATGTGTTTGTGGTAACCACCTGAGGCACATGCAGTCTTACTACTCGAATGTCTCTCCACAGAATGTCCCTCTTCTTCAAATCTTGTCCAAGTGTTCATAGCTCCCTGAGTTGGCCAGGTTTCCTGGTGCCTCTGGGCCTTTGCATGTGCTGTCCTGCCTGCTGGACTATCTCTTCCATCCTCCCACCTCCTACTGGCTACTCACTGTCTAGGTTCAGCTTGAGTGCTTACATATTCCGAGGACATCTTGGGCTCCCCTCCTCTTGCCTTACCTCCATGTGATACCACAGACATGTTCTCTCTCATCCCCTCTGACATTTGGGGCTCTGACTTGCTACACACCTGCCTCCCTGGGCAACATGGTGACGATGCGGTGAGGAGGCTGGCGCTGCCGCAGCTCTCTGTGCATTTGTACAGGTCAGGCCTTCTGCACATGGCCCCTCTGCCGGCAGCGGGGGAGGAGATGGCAGCAGCCTTCTGTGGGGGGTGGCATCACCGAGTGACGTGCGGTGCTGGGCAGCCCCGGGCCTGGCCCTTCCGAGGGCATGCGGGGCCTGGTTCCCTGGGTGGCAGGCTGTAGCATGCCCCTCTGACTGCTGCATGGTTCGGATACCCGCACTCTCGGTGAGTCTCAGCTATCCACTAGAGCCAGCCGCCCGTCCTCTCTGCCACCTGTGGCCGGCAGATCACACAGCGCAGGGGAATCGGGGTGGCTGAAGCATGAGGAGAGGACCCTGGGCTGCCCACTGGGCCCTGCGTCATCACAGGGTTCTGTCACACGGGAAGGGAGCCAGGGTGACATGGTACGGGCTCCCAGGGCCACGCCGCAGGCTCTGGGATGTGCCAGAAGCCGAGGCATGTGGGGAGCTTCCAGATCCTCATTGGAGCCTCCAGCGGGCATTCAGCCCCACCTGTGCTTTGAGTCCAGCCTAAGAAATCAATTGGAGAATCAGAACCAGGTGCTTAAAATGTTTAACATGTCAGCTGGGCCTACTGGCTCAGACCTGTCATGCCGGCACTCTGGGAGGCTGAGGCAGGACGGTAGCAAGTCTGAGCTTCGCCCAGGCAAGGTAACAACTTAGGGAGATCCTGTCTCAAACATCAAGACTGAAAATAGGCTAGGCTGGGGATATTGCTTGGTGTGAAGGCCCCAGGCTGAGTCTGGGACCACTCACACACACACACTTATACACACAATGTAAAGTGAGGGAGAGATGATGGGTAGGAAACAGGGAGGTGTAGTTTGTGGGGATGGAAGATGATCTAGGGGTGAGGGGAGATGGGAGCATGGGGTGGAAAGAGAAAGCCAAAATGTTTAAGCTGCATCCCAGGTAGGCCCCAAGCCCCTAAGATGCATGTGATTTTTATGTATTATAACATGTAAAATAATAATTACAGGAAGAAGTTTAGCCCAGGAAAACCTGCAGCCTTCAGCGCCAGAGGGGATCTGCCTTGTTCCAGGCTGCTGTGTTGGAGATAAACCGTACCATCCGCAGGAAGTGAAGGAGCTGGGGCTGAGGTCTCCAGTGGGCGTGTGCTGGTATTGAACTGAACTTACTACCTGATCTTGATGGGTTTAGGATGAAGCCCCCGTTGCTGGTGAAGGCTCCTGGCTAAGAGCAACTTTATGGGCCGAGTGCTCCAAGCACCTGGCTGCCCTTGACCTTATCATAGGGATGGGTACCTTCTACCAACCTCTGGACAGTCACTGAAGGGACACTTGAGCCATCATCCATCTTGCTGCCAATCTAAGAGGGAAAAGAGGGGAAAAAAGCCACCAAGTGCCAAAGCATCAGTCACCAGCCCTGAAAGACACATCCCCAAAAGTGATCTTGGCCTTCTGAGACCTCTACAGGAATGGGTCTGGTGAAAGCGAGCCCCAGGCCTGACCTGAAAGAAGGTCGTCCTGCCTCCAGACAGACCCCCTCCACTGGGACGGCATCCCCACTGTCCCAAAGCCCCTGGTGGCCTCGGCCAGTCAGCGGCATCGGTGTCAGTGACAATAAAGTGAATAATGACGTATTTCCCGCACATGATCATCCTTGGGGGCTGAGTGAAAGAGGTGCAGAAGGGACCTCCACTAGCTGAGCCCACTCTCGAGGCCAGCTGGCCAGCACTGAGGGACAGCTAGGGGCGTACTCCATTGCTGCCGCTAGCACAAGGGGGAAATGGCACTGACGGGCTCTCGCCAGGAGGTCGTGGTGATCCTTGGGAAACAGACAAGGATCCCAGGCGCCAGGAAGGAGAGGAACGATTTCCAAGTCAATTCACTTGTCTACTCTGGAAACTATCCTCGCCTCCTCCTTCATGCTCCACCCCGTCTCTCCTCCTCGGCTCCCAGCACATCCCTTCAAACAGCAGTGTGTGCTTGCATGGTACGTCAGCCCGCAAACCTGTGCCCAGAACCACCAGGGCTCTCTATCCCTTGGCGGGACATTGCTGGAGTCCTCACTCATGGTCTCCATGCTGTAGATGCTGTCCTCTGGGGGTGGCTGGGTAGCAAATACAGGGGCATCCTGTTTCCTTGGGGAAAAGTCCCACCACTAGGAGCTGAGAGTCCCAAGGGTCTTCCTGACTTTTCTGATCCTTCCAAGGATGTGCCAGGCAGCAGTACACTCGGCACATCTCCTGACTGTCTTGGGAATTCTGGATGTGGCTGCCATCTTGTTATCCCACTGGATTCTGGGTAAAGCGATTCTGCCCTGAGCTTGGCAAATCCTCATGGCTAGGTTTTAGAAACTGAGATACAGTGTTCCTCTGTTTTCTTCATTTGTTTATCCTGTTTTGGCTCTTGGGAAGTAAAGGACCAAAAACCATGATGACATGGGTACCAGGTTTAAAAACGTATGACTTTGGCAGTGAGCCTGTAAAGGACGAAGCTTGCTTGCTCCCCTGAGCCCTGCCTCTTTATCTGTGACTTTTAGGGTTAGAATATTTTTTTTTCTTTTAAGATTCTGAAATGTGGAAAAGACTTTTTGTTTGTTTTGGTACTTGAGGCTGAACCCAGGGTCCTTATACCGAGCTACATCCCCAACCTACTTTTATTACTCAGACTCTCACTAAGTCACTAAGCTGCCCAGGCTGGGCACAAACTTGTCATCGTCCTGCTTCGGCTCCCAGGGTGCCAGAGTACAGTCCCTGCCCCCGGGCCTGGCTACACTGCACGACTTTTGACCCATTGTTACTGAGGAGTGACTCAAAGGATTTCTCTGTAATATCAAAGGCCATAGAGACCGAGGGCAAGCCAACACCGATCATGACACTCAAATATGCCCCAAACATTGCCAAATGGCCCCTGAAGCCTGGTGGTGCCCGGTTAAATACACGATCCCCTTTTAAGTGAGGGGACGCATTGCATTTTGCAGCAATTCTACATGCTTCGTCTTGGAGAGGGGAAATATCTTCCCAGAGACCACCCAGATCCCAGGAGGACCCTGGACCACTCAGCTTTCTGGCGCCTGCAGGGGGCCTATGGGTTGTTCCAGAGCATTCCCAGGGGTCTAAAGCAGGGGCAGCCAGCGGCAGCTGTGTGTGGCAGACACAGGACAGGAGGAACACCGCTCTCAGTGCGCACAGGGATTCACGACGTGGCTGCAGGAAGAGCAACGCCGCCTCTGTTCTGAAGACACCTGCAGCGTGGAGGGAAGTCGGGCCACGTCTGACTCATCTGGTGACTCAGGCAGGATCCCTGCGTGCCTCCGCTGGCTCCCCTCGGCCTGTCACAGCTTGCGCAGGGCCGTGGCAGAGGCCAGGAGAGTCCAAACTCCTCCTGACTGCTGGGCTGGGGACGGACCCGCCCACCTGGGGCTCGGTAGCTCAGCGCAGGCTTCAAAATCGTTTTTATCAGGGACACGGAATAGGACTCCGGAGAATCCCTTCTGTGAGCTGGTAACTTTCCCACCAGGCCCTGGCCGGCCCTGGGCGGAGCTGCTGCGTGGGATGCACACCCGAGGACGCTTGCAGCAGCAGAAGGGGGCATTTCAACAGCAGTGTTGCAGGCAGGCAGGGAGGACGCACCCTACACGGCCGCGGCCACGGGTGAAAGTGCATCAGGCCGCCTTGCGTTTGAGTGTGCTGTCTTCCATCCACTGTTGCTAGGTTACTTGGTGACCGCCCTGGCGTCATTTTCTCGAGGACAGGAGGGTGTCATCTTCTTGGTCCTTGAGTCTCACACTTCTTGGTGCACAGTGAATCCCCCGGTCTGACTCCCTGAGTGATGATGGGGTGGACAGCGGAGCCCGTGAATTTCCGCCACCCCCACCAAAGGGTCTTGGTACCCCTGGAAGAGACAGTTGCCCGAATTCCACCCACGAGGAAAAGAATGCGCTCATTAAGCCTGCGAGCCTAATTCTGCACTTTCTAATTTTGCCCTTTAAATGCACCGTAATTATCAGACGCAAAATACTGTTCCACGCGCACAGCCACAGACGGGGGTATTTTTAAATGCACGGGGCCAAGATGGGAGTTAGCCAGAAAGGCGGGCAGTCTCACTTGCGTCACTGGGCAGGAAACGGTCGTTGTCTCTCGAGTCCCACCGCCGTATGTGGAGTAAAAACTGCATGAGTGGGTAAAGGGTTACCAAGGTCCCTGCTGATGCTACCTGGTGACAGGTCCTTGGGATGTGCTTGGACAGGGTGAGGACCGAGGTCACAGCCCTGGGACTGCTGGCTTTGGGCAGAGACGTGTGGCATTTGTCCCTGCAGGAACCAGGCTGGTGGGCAGATGACCTTGAATGAGCGCTTGGTGACCTTGTATGGAAACCGTTCCCTTTATGGCTCTGTTTAAGGTTCTCAGCGGCTTCTGTTATTGACAAGAGCATGCACCCCAAGCGTCTGGCTGCTGAAACCTTGGGACAGAGTCGTTTCCCCTTCTCCCAGCCCGTTCTGAAAGCACTGGATGCTGCTGTTTGGAGAAGTGTCGAAAACAAAAATGTAGCCAGGCCCAGCGCCACAGGCCTGTACTCCGGGCACTGTGCGAGGCAGAGGCAGGAGGGTTGGACTCTGGAGCCCAGCCCAGGTCAGTTAGCAACCTAGGGAGATGCTGTCTCAGAAGCAAAAAGGGGCTGAGGATGTGGCTAAGTGTGAAGGCTCGGGGTTCTGTCCTTAGGACCACAAAGAACACAAAAATTTACAAGTAATTTGATACCATTTGACACTGGAGATGTGTTTTGTTCAGTGTATGCAATCCACATAACCCCTAGACCATGTGTCAAGTTAGTGACGCACTTCGTCAGTCTGGTGTCCACACTAGCCATGCACACTGGGGCAGGTCGGCGCAGAACTTGAAACCATCGGGTGTCCCTTCCACAGTAGGCACACCTCTTTTGGAAAAGTTTTTCTTGATGATTGAGGAGTCTCTCCCACTTTCCCTTCTGGAAAGAAAAAAGCAGTCAGTACCCGCAGCCCAGAGCCCCTCCCGCCATGCCGAGTGCCCCGCAGCGGGTGTGGCCTGTCCTCGCACCAGAGGGGAGCAACCTCCACGCAGGACCAAGTGCTCCCGGGTGGCTCTGGAACCACGGGGCTCTGCCGGCAGTCTCCTCTAGTCAGGTGGCCAGAGCCTGATCTGAACTGGTAGCATGCATGTGTGTCCGTGGACGCGTGGCTCATGATAGACAAAGGGACAGGGAATTCGATCAAATATCCAGCAAGTGTTGTATGGATAATCACATTCAGCTAATAAAGACCAGTGAAGTCCCGATCCACCTGAACCCTGAAAACCCAACACTAAGGGAAACAAAGTAGCCACACGAAGCCACATTCGGTGTCATTCAATTTATTTATTTGATTATTTATGTGTTTGCAACAGTGAAGACTGAACCCAGGCTCTACACTCTGAGCTATATCCCACAGCCCTTATTTATTTATTTTGAAGCAGGGTCTTGCTAAATCTTTAAGTTGCCATCCTCCTGCCGCAGCCTCCCAGAGTCCCAGAATTACAGACTGGTGCCACCACGCCCAGCTTATTTGTTCTTGCAATGTCTGGCCCTAAAGGGAGATGGAACAGCTTGGACAGGTGTGCCCCTACGGGACGCAAGGGCAGAGTCACCACAGAGCGGGGGTGGCGCCCGCAGTACATTGCCGGCAGCTGCTTCGTCACATGGTCCCGCCAGCAGGTCCGCAGGCTCGGTGGGCCGGTGCCCTCGGCTGCGCCCCCTTGGATGGGGGTGCCCCCAGGAGGGACAGCGGGCTTCCCGGCCTGCGTGGGAGGGGCCGGCAGACATGGCGGATGGCGTGCATTTCCCCCTGGGGGGGTGAGGGACGTTTTCCAAAATTAAACAGTGATGATGGTTACAGGTCCTCGAAATACACCAAAAACCACTGGGTAGTACATTTTAGAAAGGTAAAAGTGAATTATATTACAAAAATGTTAGATTATTTTGACATGAAAATAAATGATTATCTCTCTACCCCTCTTTTCTCAAAGATGGAGACCAGGGAAACGTTTCCATACTGACGTAGCACCGCTGTACCCGCGGTAGTCACGTCCCGCACGCGGCCCGTGGCGTCAGGGCGGGACCTGCGGTGGCGGAGCCGAGGGACTGAGGGGCATCCTGGCTGGAGGAGGCCAGGGTCTCGCTGCGGGCGCTATGGCCGGCCAAGGGAAGAGAACGGATCGGAGCAGCGGCGCATTGATGTTGGAGACAGACACCGAGTTCAAACTCCGGCGGTGCCACCAGCAGCTGTGTGACCTTGGACGGGTTACGTAGACTCCCTGTGCTTGAATTCACTCCTGCATAAAATGGAAATAAGTGCACTCGGTCCCCTGCCTCACTCTTACAGCCATGAAACGACCGCAGGGCCTTGGTCACGGGGCCAGTGCCGTGCCAGTGCTGCAGTTTGGAGATTTTCTCCTGCTACTGTAACAAATCACTACAAATGGAGCAGCTTAAAAAACGCACAGATTTATGTTCGGACCGGCCTGGGGTCGCGGAACCTCGGACGGGTGGGCAGGCGGAGCCGGCACGGGCGGGGCTGCGGGGGGCTGTGGTGCAGGGACTGCCCTGCCCTTTCCAGCCCCTGCGACGTGCTGGGTCTGCCGCCCTCCGCCATGCTGCCTCAGTTTCCCATGTCACGATCCCGTCGCGAGGCAAGCTCCCTGCGGTGCTCTGATGGGGACCCCGTGACTGTGTTGAATTTATCCGGGTGACCCGGAAGAGACTCCCCGTCAAGATCCTTCCGTGTTCGTTCTCTGCATTCTTCCTTTCTTACGGTGCTGGGGATTGAACTTAAGGCCTTCACACTCGTCTCCCACCCCAAGCAGCTGCAAGCTCTGAGCCCAGCCAAGCCCGCTGGCTCCACGCGCCACAGAGTGGCCGGAAAAGCCGAGTCAGGCCCCGGTGCCCAGCGTCGGCGAAAGTCCCCGTGTTCTGGACGGGGCAGCCGGAAGGTGCCACCTCAGGTGGGGACCGGCCATGCTGCCCCACGGGTCCTCTGGCCATCTGGGCCTCAGAATGCTTGGTTTCAATTTCACAACTTGCCCTACGGGACCGAGCTCCCTCGGGGCCACGGCCGCCCCACGAGGCAGCTGCTTCCGTAGAGCCCCGGCACTCCCCCACCCCCGGAGCCCGATGGCAGGTGGTGCCAGCAGTAGGGGACACTGACAATAGCAAGCTGGCCCGGTGGGGAAACCTTGTCATCCTGCCCTTCGGGAAACTGAGGCAGGAAGATGCCATGTGCAAGCCCAACCCGTGCCACCTGGCAATGTAGTGAAATTTTGTCTCAGGAAACCCGGGCGGGCTACTGGGCACACAGCGCAGTGTGCAGGCCCTGAGTTCGGGCCCCAGGACCACAAAAAAGAAACCACTACAAGCAGTTCAGGGCACCACCCCTCCCTACTGTCAGGGCCGGTGAAGTCGCCGGGCACTTAACGGGGGCTGGCTGACCTCATAGTCCCGCAGAGCTGCTGAGGACGGGACAGGGAACTAACTCCAAGGCCTTGGCTTCCAAACCACTATGCTTTCATTATTCCCAGAGAAAAATCAGGAAACAGACTCATTCACCGGCTGATGATTCATCCCCAGTCACTGAATGAACCATCCCATCAACCACGTGTTCTCTCCGCCCCCTCCAGCCCTCTCTCTGTCTCTGCCACAATAGTGCTGTTCGTATTCTAATAGATACCACGGTTGCTCTGACCACAGGACCTCTGCACGTGCTATTTCCGTTTCCGGGGACAGACTCCTCTCTCCTCTATATGTCATTGTTTCCTACGAAATAGCCTTTGCTGTCTGACAGGGCAGCTGTTCCAGCCTGGGTCCGTCAGCCTGGAGGTCTACCCCAGCACCCCACCTACCCCACTTCCAAGGTCTTGCCTTAACTTTCCAGTTTCCCCTTCCTCCGAGGACTTGTTTACTGGGAAGCGTGAGTCGGTTACAGCTCTCCTCACCAATTAGAATGTGAGTTCGAGGAGGGCAGGATTGAGCCCGTGCTCAGTTAAAGTTCTGGAAGGAGGAATTAGAGGAGTGAACCAATGGATGCAAAACCCGGCGAGAAGCGGGACGCGAGGGAGGGGAAGGGTCCAGGCACGTGAGGGGCGAGGCACACGCCCCTGGCCGTGGCTCCACCTACTGAGTACTGCGGTCCGGACCTAGGAGATCCCCTCCCCCAGCGCCTCATTCGTCTGGGTACTGTGAACAATCTATGGGTTTCCGGTGTCGTTGGAGGTGGGGCCCAGTTAGGAGGGCGGGGTCACGGCCGAGGAGGGTTGCCGGTGTAGCGTGTTACAGGCCTGGGGTCTGGAAGCGTGCACACTCTTGCTCGAGTTTCTTGCTCGAATTTCTTTCTTCTCACGATGCTTGGAGCTGCTGTTCTCCACCAGACGCTCCCGTCACCCCCCAGGGCACCCATGAGTGGACTGAGACCTTCTGAAATGGTAAGCAAAAATAAGGCCTCCCGCCCTTCAGTTTTGGATGTCGGGTATCGTGCCCCGGAAATGAAAAGGTAACTGTGACAGGCACATAGGGAACAACAGAGCCGGAAGCCCGGGTAGGGGCTGGGGTTGGGCATAGGAAGGTTCCCCGAAGGAAGCAGGCTTTAGCCTGCACTTATCCTAGTGGCCCTCGCAAGCTAGTGTGGTAGACAAGACAAATGGAAGAAGCAAGAGAAGCTCCAGAGTGTGTTGTCCTGGAGCAGACGGTGTCCCACAGGGGTGCATCACCCAACCCACATGTGGGGTCTCCAGCCGCACTCCTAGGGATCTGCCAGAGTTTGTGGGTTAAGGCTTCGGGCAGCTAAAGTAGCAGGTAGGGCTATCTGCCCCCCTCCTTGGCTCCATAAATACAGAGAGACCCTGGTTCTCCCACTCACCAGCCCTGACAGATCTCTGGGTGGGCAGCTCACCAAAGGGCCACGTGGATGGCAGGGGCCCGGCCACCAGCCTTGCCTCTGCTGGGGGATATGGCGTCTCGAAAGCCAGCCTTGCCAATAAATGGCTAATCTTGCCTGAACACCGTGAAAGACAATAGCGGGATCCTGTTGCTCATCTGTGGGCAGCACCTCCACTGATCCAGCCAGGACCAGCATTTCTCACGCAACCGATCTTGTTGAAATGGCCACCGGGTTTATTCTTGGACATCCCTGAGGATCAGGCCTTTAACCCAGTGCAGGCAGGAAGCTTCCAGAGTTCAGAAAAGCATCTCTCTGGTGCTGCCTCTGCTGTGGAATCTTCTGTTGGGCACCACCAACCGGGCAGCCCCTCCCATGCCAGGTCTGGCGGCAGGGTTAGGCTGGCTATAAAGTGACTTAAGTTCTCATCTCTGTCACTGGGAATGTCCCCTGCTGTTGGTGTACTCCAGTCCAAGAACACTTCTCTGACATCCCATCTTTTGTGGTTTGGATCTGGAGTGTCCCCCAGAGTCTCATGTATTTGAATGTTATGGATTGTCCATGGAACCATGTGCTGTTGGGAGATTGGGGCCTGGTCTGGAGGGGTGGGCTACAGGCATGAAAGTTGGATTCTAGGCATGTAGTGGGGCCAACCACACCTTCCACACTGGGATCCAGCAGGGGCTGATCACTGGGATGAGACCTGGAAGGATATATAAGCTGTTTCCTGCCTTCCTTGGAGGACTAGACTCAACTTACCTGGACTGGGCTTCCTGTGTGTGATGTCATGAGAAGCTGCCACCACCTCTGCCTCTGCCGTGTACTTCCACTGTTGCCGGCCACCCTTGAATGGACTGTGACCTTCTAAAACATGAGCTAAAATAAACCTTTCCTCCCCTAAATTTGTGGGTGTTGGGTCTTGAGTCACAGCAACGATAAAGTTACTAAGAACCACCCCCCGAGCAGCACACGTCTGCCTTTTTATTTTTCCATGTTCATTTCTCTGTTGTCTTTCTTTCCCCAGGTCAACGTCAGTCCCCCCCCCCCCCCCCGTTTTCTCTCGTGTATCAAAGGAGAGCACCCAACATCTCTTTGTCTCTATCGGCTTTAATGAGATGTTGCCGTCATTCCAGCCTGTGAAAGACTCAGTGGACCCCGGCAGTCACATTGTTTGGATTCCCAGGCTCCATGATGTCTGCACTGTCCCTCTCTCAGAAGGGGATGGTGTTTGTTGGGGTTGTGCCGGTATCAGGCCACATGAATGGGCCAGCACGCGTCCCATTGTCCAACGTCCCAATGACTTGTGGAGAGTTGTGGATGACTTTAAAAGTAGCGTGGCCATCCTTCGAGAACTTCCTTTACATAGGATTGTATTGGATATTTATACTCGGAGGTGTGGATAAGCAGCTTTCCAGGGTTCCTGCAGTGGCCTTCGCCGACTACTGCCCACTCTTCCTGTGACTGTGGGCTGTGAATGAAGTGGAGCAAAAGTGATGGGCGTCACCTGCGAAGTTACAAGTGACAGTACTCCCATGTGGCGCTCTCCCAGTCGGCTGCTCTGGAAGCCCATTGTCTGGATGAGAGCCCACGTGGGAAGGAGCTGCCAGCGAGGACTGCAGCCTGTGGTCCAACAACCCAGATGCGCAGAGTCCCACCAACTGCAGGTATGAGAGCAGGGCAAGCAGCCCCGTGAGGATGGTACTAGTGTTCTCCCATTACATGGATGGGGAAGTTAACCTTGTTCAGATTGTGACTTGCCCAAGGCCCTTCAGTGGGTAAGCAGAAGCGCTAGGCTCAAGGACATGATCAGAGGGGCTACATGGCCTTCTGAGAGAGCCATGCATCATGGGGTCAGCTGCTTTTGCAGAATAGGGAAAGTGATATTGTAGGAATTTAAAAAGCCAGGTGAGCATGTTGTGGAAGCATCCCAAACGCCTGCCTTCTCCTGGGAAAATCCTACCTGGCTTGGTGGTGTTTCCATATGACAGCTAGTGAGGAAGGAGGGCCGGGGCTCTTGTATGGTTCCCTCGCTCCGCACACCAGACCCCTGGTATAGCCTTCACACTCACCCACACCAACATCTATTGTTTATAGGTTGTCCAGGCTGGCTGTAACTTGTGATCCTCCTGCTTCAGCCTCCCAGAGTTCTGGCATTATAGGCTTGCACCACAAGGCACAGTGGGACAGGTGATTATTAGACTCTTGTCCTCTCTCCCCAGAGCCATCCAGAGAGTGGATTTCAACGTCTGCCCTCACATAGGGTCTATGGGAGAAAAGCTTAAAGCTTTTTTATTTTTTCCAGACAAAATCTCACTATATAGTCCAGGCCAGCCTTAACCTCACCATCTAGCCTGGGCTGACCTTGAACTTGTGATTCTCTGTCTCAGCATAAGGGTTTTTCTTTTGAGGAGTACATTTCCAGAGCCCTTGGAAGCAAGCCAAAGTCGCTGAGCCAAAGGGCCCTTTTCTGCCTAAATCTTGCAGTCAGTGAATTGTTCTCCACACCTAAGTGTTTGTCTCAGTTTCCTTCATCAGCTAATTGAGCGACTGTGTGAAAGCAGAAAGCTAGTAGTCATTCCTGCCCTCCGCAGCCTTCTGCTGTGACCCTTCCCTTTTTCTACCAGAAAGGCCCGTCTGCTCTGCTGCTTCTTGTCCCGAGTTGCCTCCCATGCGACTCTCAGGCTCCTTGATGTGTTTGGACCCCGCGCGTGCACAGGGCTCAGCCCCACACAGGATCTCTACCGGGAGGCTGCTTTGGGAGCCCCAGGGAAAGAGATCAGCGCATACATGTGCGTTGATCCTTGGGCGGGCGGGGCGGGGCCAGAGCCCAGATGTAAACCTCTGCAAGGTTGGGGTGGATGCCCAATGCAGCTGTTCACATCGTAGATGAGAAACCAGGATCTAGAGGAGGCAGGACATTGTCTCGATGACCTCATGGGCACTCTGAGGGCATATCCTGGGGACTGCACTTGCTTAAGGGCTGAAATGAACTCATTTGCCACAGTCTGGCGGTGGATTCCCACCTTCTCAGCCACTGTGGGTGGGTGCTGTGCTGCCATCTTTATTAAAATGAAAGAAGGCTAATGCCACAGTGGCTTTTCTCTTTCCGTTCTTTCTTTCCTTTTTTCTTTCTTTCCTTCTCTTCCCTCCTTCGTTTCTTCCTTTTTCCTTCTTTTTTCCCTTTCCTTGTTTTCTTCTCTTATTTTTAAGAAGTTACTCAAGTCATTAAAGATCATAATAAAATCTAAATTATTTTCTTATAAAAATACATATGTACTAGAATTATATTTACTAAAGGTTCCTTAAGGACACATGAAGTCCAGGCTAAAAGCCCTTGCTTTAAGTCAACCATCGTGCAGAAAATGATCTGGCAGAGGCTTGGAGAAAGGCCGTGCTCTGGCCCCACACCGTGCAGTGGCTAGTGATGCCCTGAAAGGTGGCTGACCAGGACCCAAGGCTCAGGTTCATTCTTTCTCCAGCATGGACTTGCAGTGACTAAGACTCCAAAAAGGCAAACACACACTCAACATTTACATCTCAATTAATTAATTTATGTTTTGTATCTAAGTACCTGGTACCGAATAAAGAATGGTTTGGTTTGCTTGGAACCCACTTTGGAAATCTTTTCATAGTTGAGAGCCAGTGTGCCTCTATCTCCAAGGGACAGCCTTCGACTGGGAGTGTGGGAGTGTGCGGCCCAACTCCCTGGGATTACGCTTTCAGTGCGAGCGGACATGAACAAGTCCTCAGAGGAGTCAGGTCAGATACCCTACTGAAGACTGCTGAGGCTGAACACAAGAGGAGAGATCCACAAACACCCAAGTAGGACCTGTCTCACCTGGGATGTCAAGAATTGGAACTCTAGCAGCAGCATCTCGATGTGATATTTAATAGCTACAAATTAGGTTTTGCTCCTGAGTCCTGTTGTGTTTGGCTGGTGACCCTCCCGTGCTGGAGACCGCATCTCTCCTGGCTGGTCCATCAGCCGCAGCCAAGTGATATCTGATGCACAGAGCCAGTGGCAGGGATGGACTTCCCCAGAAGGTGTGTGAGTCTGCACACGGCAAGTGTGCACAGGTGTTGAGGTGGCACGAGAGGGTCCTTCCCTTTGCTCCAGTTCCTGCTTGACTCACGGATCTCCCCCTGAGCTCTCTGAACTCTTCCTGATTTCCAAAAACTAGGAGGGTTTTTCCCTCTTGTTAAAGCTGCTGAGTTTCTTTATGGGGCCTCTCTCATGGCTCAAGGAAGACCTAATGACCATAGCTCCCACACCCAAGGATGATGCAAGTCTAGGTCATTCTTGGTGTCCTGGTTCTTCACTAGTCTCCGTGGAGACAAATTCAGGAATCTGACCCATGGCAAGAACCATCAAAACCCTTCTGTTAGGGTTTGAATATGAAATGCTGCCCAGTGGCCTCATGTGTCTGGGTGACTGGAGCAAGTGGGAGGCTCAGGGGCCAATTCTGTAGGAACACTGATGCCAAGAGAGTATAGACTGGCGTAATTCTTAACATTCCCATGTGAAATGTCATTCAGTCAGACTCCCAACACCCGTGTATGTTAAGGCCTTGGATTCTTGTCCTACCGCAGCCACTAGGCCTGTGTGGTTTCAATCATATCATTTTTCTTTCAGGGGACTCAGTTTCTTCATTTGCATAATGGGAGAGACCCCATGCCTTCCCCAACCCTCTTTCTGCCTTCAAAGACTAGGCTTCTCTTGACTTGGAAAACAAAGTATTCAAAATGGCTTTCTTAGGTTGAGGTAGAATTTGTGCACAGCGACACACTCCTCACGGTATCGCTGACTCACACTTGACAAATGCATATACTTGTGTAACCTCACCTCCCCCCAACCAGGACACCGAATGTTTCCATCACCACAAAAAGTCCCCTAATGCCCTGCTCCAGTCAATTCTTTACTCTGGAACTAACCACTGATTTGATTTCTATCATTGTAGGTTGGTTTTGCATATTTTAAAATTTCATGTAAATGGAATTGTACAGCATGTACTTTGGTGTCTGAGACTACTTTGACTCAGCGTATTGTGTTTTGAGATTTCTCTGTGTTGCTTTACATATGTAGTTTGTCCTTTTTTGACTGAGTAACTTTCCATTGTAGGAATAGATATCAGGTTTTTTTTTTTTATCCATTTTCTGTGGATGGATATTGGTCCCTTTCCAGTGGCTGGCTGCCGTGAATATTCTGATCCAAGGCTTTTGTAGACTTGGAGTCACTTTTTCCTGTTAGATAAATAATTGGAAATAGAGTTGCTACATCACTGCATTGATATAGGTTAAAGTTTTTGAGAAACTGACAGAGTCTTCATGAGAAGTTTTACTATTTTTCCATTCTCAGTAGCAACTTTGGAAAGTTCTAGGTGCTCTGTATTATCTCCACTGTTTGATGATGTCATTGTCCTCGGTAGCCACCGTAGGGAGTCTGTCATGGTTCACCATGGTGTGTCTATCTGTTTTCATTTCTTCCTTTTCCTGTCCTGCTGATTTCAAAACGTGTTAGTATTGACACCATTAAAGAATCCAAGAAACTATAAATCCTCGTGGATCTCTACATACTTTTGCAGATAGCAGGTATGCCAAACCATGCCTCATTTAATGAATCCGTTCATTCCAGATTATTTCATTCCATGTCTTTGCGTAAATATTGCCAACTATGTGCAAGCCTCTGGTGTTAGATTCCTATCAGGGTGGTAACGAAGAGTTAAGACTTGCTTTGCATTCTAAAGAGCTTTTGTAGGAGGGGCAGACTCTAGGATCAAAATACTATATTGTAACTACAAGGCAACCTGAGTGTGTGCTCCAATTGGAGAGGCAATGGCTGGGGGGGGGGGGTGGTCCTAGGAAGGGGGAAATAATTCTTACCATAGCAACCAGGGAAAGAGAAGAATATGTTTCTAGAAATCTGCATGTAAAATCTGGCCAATTTGCACCAGAAAAAGCATGGGACAAATGCTTAAACTCAACTGTATCTCCCTCATTTCCTGACTTGGCATGGGGTGGGCATCCTTGAGAGGTGGCCCACTTGGAGTCGTTAGCGGAGACTGGGGAAGCCAGTCGAGGGAATTTCAAGAGCGTACCAACTGGCTCAACTTGCGAGATGTGCCTGATGGAGCTGACTCGTAAAATGGGCAATTGCATCCCGGTGGTCGAGCACGGAATATCAACAGTAGAGTCGGTGGCTGGGCTCACTCTCCAAGGCCTTGACCCGGAAAGAGTATTCATCAGCTGTGGAAGGCATCCTGGGTCTTCTTGGAGGATTAATCTCAGCATTAGCCAACTCGAGCACCATTCTGTGTGTATCGGTTTGTCTTGACCTTGAGGAGTTCTGTCCTTAAAGTACCATGACTGAAAGTACCTACTCTAATGGCCAGGTGGTGGGGTAGGTGTGTTTCCCTGTCCTTCCTGGAATCACCTTTTTAGAAAGATCCTGTAGTGTGGGCCTGTCAGAAAGAAGGTCACATACTCCTCCTGGTTTCATGCTGACTGAGCCTGGTGGGCCAGAACCAGCCTCCCATTCTTTCATTGCAATCTTCACCATCTATTAAGTACTGACTGTATGCAGTGTACTGTAAAAACTGCTGGGCACAGGGAGTTGAAAGTGGTGGCCCTTGAGTTTAATCTTAGTCATAGAGAATGTAAAACAATTATTCTAACATAGGGCACAAAGTGACACAACAGAGCCATATACAAGAACCCGAATGGGGTACCTCATTTAATTTGGAGAAGTCAGGGACTGATTCTCCTAAGAAATATTGCATAAGCTCAGATGAGAAGCTGGGAAAGATCATCCAGCCAGGGAAGCGGTGCATGCACAGATTTGGGAGGGAAAGAAAGCCTTGTGTTTTGAGGGTGTGACCTGGAAGTCGTTTCCTGGAACTGAGACATAGACTGAGAAGTTGGGCACAGCTTGTGAATTCCCATCCTGCTGAGCCTTTGAGCTGGGCAGATATACTATCGGTGTCCCTGAGCTTCACTCTGAACGCCTGTGCATGTGCCACATGCCAGTTAGGGCTCATGGTTATTCTACAGAGTCTTTAGCCACAAGTTTTAGTGGTCCAGAGCAAGCACAGCCCAGGCCAGAGCTCCGTTTGCAATGCCTGGATATCACCTGGAGCCTTGTGCTTCACAGAGTTTGGATGTGGTTCCCATGAGCAGGAAGAAAGTCAAGGATGAGAGGTCACAATACAGAAAGGCTAACAAAGCCATGTGGCCTTCCCTTGGGTGAGGATGTCTTGATTCAGTGCCTACACACCCTGCAAGGGAGGTAGGCGATCACCAAGTCGGTTCTTGTTGTTGAGGGCAAGTTCAAGGGACTCAAGGGATGGGAGTCTTTGGAGTCTATAGAGAGCAGGGACTCAAACCAGAGTCCCAGGAACATGCCATGTCAAAGAGGCACCCATGGAGCTGCTCAGGAGTTTTAACCCTTACAGCTTGTCTGTCCCAGGTCAAGGGAGGGGTTTGAAAAAAAAGTCTCATTATCAATAAAAAGGGGGGGGGGAGTGACAGAGAAACCTCTCACCATGTGCAAGGGAGAAGGAGAAGTTGGGGGCAGCCTCCCATCCTGGGAGGGAGGACTGGCCCGCTTCTCCACAGATCAGGGCGCCCTGAGGCCAGGACGCGGAGGCAGGAGGCAGGCTCTAAAAGAGTGTAGTGGCTTCTCCACAGCACTGGACACTCGCTAGGCATTTCATAGTGGACCATCCCCAGACGTGGAGAGAAGAGCCTCTGTTTCAATCCTTGACCCGCCTGGGGACACGGAGGAGGTGGACTTGGGACCCTGACCAGAGGCTAAGGTGCCCAGCTGGGTTAAATGGAATTTCTGCTTTCAGATTTTTCTTTAAAGGAGACTTTTTTTTTGGGGGGGGGGGAGGTGGGGGGGCTTGGGAAGAACTTCTCCACAGTGGAGAATGGGGAACACTTAACGGCAATCCAAAATCTAAAAGAGTCCCCTGCCTCTCCAAAGTGTGGCCAGAAACTAAGTAATATCTACTTGTCATCAAAGAGGCATTACCACAGAGATGCAGGAAAAGGAGCCTGTACGGACTTCTTAGAATTTTGACAGCTGTGTTCTTTACCTCAGACACATCGAATCAATTCAATTACAGCACATAAAGTAAATTTTTTCCCCCAGGTGCACCTAGAAATTACTGATTCTGTCTCTGATAGAGGAGGGTTCTGCTAAATACTAATGCTGTGTGGCTCTGACAGACCCTGGGCTTCTGAAATGCCCCTGTTACCACAGAGCCCAGCCCCGGTCTTTTTAGGGGGATCTGAGGGGTCTCTCTTGAGTCGTAAAATTTGCAGCTGCCAAAGCCGGCTCGCTCCAACCTCATGGGGATGTCCCAGCAGGGATCTAGGGGGTGGCTTCTTCGCCAAGCAGGGCTAAGAGATTTGAGGAACAACTCTAGAATCTGGAATAGCTACAAATTAATTGCATTTAATTATGCAAGACTAGGTCATCAAATATCTTCTAGGTAGTTGTCGTGGTGCCTTTTAAGCCCCACCGTCGAATTTGAAGTATAAATAATGCAAATTTCCCTTTTGGTAATCTGAACTGGTCCAGGGTTCTACCTAATGAGGATTCTTTCTTTGCTGTTTGTGAAATTAAAATTCCTGTCATCACTGGAATTGTGGGTAACCAAAAAAAATTTTTTTTTCTTGCCCTAGCAGTCGGCGTTCTGCCCCGAGGAGTCTGAATATTTCAGCAATGAGTACAGCTACAAGTTCTAAAATGTCCTATATTAAATACATGTTGGGTAACACTTCTTCCTCCCTTTGGAGGAGGGGGGAGAGCCAGCCAGAATAATAATCGCCTGCATTAGCGTCTCTTTTATTGACATGAGTTTGACTAGCAATTTGTACGTAGACACTGTTGAACTGTCTCTCTCTGCCTTGCCATCTGCAACTTTGTCGTGATCAAGTCCCCAGTTCTATAGACAGTGGATGAACTAAATAAGGGGTGGCGCTCATTGAGAGATGAGGAGTTCTGTACCTCACTTGCCCAAGATATGTTCAGAGGCCCTGCAGAGACTGCAATGTGGGTTTCATTGGCTGACCTAATTTCGAAGACCCCTTTAAGGTAAATGTTCCCTCTGTTTATGAAGAAGTGCAGACACGTTCTGTTGCAGATCTATGGGGATGGAGCATGGACAACCATGAGGGAGGTGGCCATGGAGAAACGCGTGACCTGGCCATAGATTCAAGATTCTCTCTGCCACTTATAGACCGTGCAACCTTGAGCAAGTCACATTTCTTGCCACCCTATCAGTTCTCCCCGTACAAAACTTTTAGTAATGGATGCTCACGACTCATGGATTGGAGTGGGTATGATGTTGCCGTTGCACACCAAATGCTTGGTGAGGCTTGGGGCACAGTGAGCTCTTATTAGATTTTTATCTTTTAAAACCTGGCACATGCCTGTAGGTCAGATGTTTCCTTCCAAGACTGTCTTCTTGGGCTTACCTTTCTTCACCTCCTCCTCTCCTCTGCTGGCTGTTCTTTGGATTCGTTCTACCAAACCTCACAGATATCTGTCACTGGCTCAAAGAGCACGTGGGCAGTGTCCAGGAGGAACCTGAAACATGCAGCATGCATCTACATAAAGAAAATCGATCATGGGAAGACATATTGCAAGGAGTCTCTCTCAGAACACTCCTCCGCACACACCTACAGCCCATAGTTTTGCCCCCTGCTGAAGCAGTTCTGGAAGGCCTCACCAGTGAGTTTCTTCATGAAGTGAGGTAAAAAACAACACATTCTGCTGCTGAGTACCTACCGGAGGACAAAAGGGTTCGTAAAAACACGTCAGTGTGGCTTCACTCAACTTCTTCACCAGATGTGGCTCTGTGAAACAGACTTCCGGCTCCTTCCGGAAGTCAGGATGACCCGGAAGGGGAATGTTCTGAATTGATGTAGGACATGGCAGCCCAACTAAAGACAGCCATGAAGGAGGACTGCTGGAGCTGCGAGGGACGTGGCTGGGCAGCGGGACAGGTGCGTTCAAAGCGAATGAGGACAATGGAGAGGTACTGTGTGTTCCATGTGCCTTTTACTGTAATTTTTCAAGTCTCAACATTCACTGTAGCTGTCAGTCAGACCTTGTATCTGCTCGCTCTGGAGCTGGGGAACCTATGTTCCCAATGACCGGCACCGCTGGAGCCCATGGACACGGCGCCGCCTTTCCTAGGCTGTGCTCAGAGGCCCTCGATTGCACACTTGATAAAACAAAATCTTCAACACAGCCCCTGACTCTTCTAGATCCTGCTCCTCCCACCAGACTTGCTCTGCCCTTCCTGCAGTGGTCCCCCTCCCCTCTTTCTTTTTCTGAGACAGGGCCTTGCTCTGTGGGCCAGACTGTCCTCAAACCCACAGCAGCCCCCTTCCTCAGCCCCTGGAGTGCGCCCTCATGCCCAGCTGAGCGTGTACTTTCAGGTTTACTGTCCTGTTCGGACACATCTTCCTCAGGATGCACTTCCAATCTTTACTCTGACTCCCTATGTCCAGACAAGATAAGGACTTTTTGGTAAGTTCTCTCATAAGAAGCCTGCACTGTACACATTTTCTTCCTTTTAAAAGCAATTGGTACAATTAAAATTGGACAATGACTCGCGTCAGGTCCCCTTTGGTGTTCATGCCCCGCTGGCATCTCCCTGTGTGAGCCGCCCCGGGTCTAGGCCGTCCACTGTCCATTCTGTGCCAGGTCCGCCCAGTGCCCGACGCATGCTAGGTGTGCGGTAACACAGGGCGAACACATAAGCGGCTCTCCAAATGAAGTTGTGCGCTCATCAAAGGAAGATGGCACATCCTGTACTGTAAGGCACGGAGTGGAGCACTCATAAATTATTTAAAAACTTAGCCATTTGACAGGAACAGAATGATCCTGAGAGGCTCCAGGACAGGATGTACAGCTGTTGAAATGTCACCTTTAAGTTGCGGGTATTGATTTACAGTTTGCATTCTTGAGTACATGGGATTCTGTGGCAGCGGAGATAAAAAATCAAATTTCTCTGCATCTCCGGAAGGAGAAGGCTAAGTCAGGATCGGTGTCATCTGTCGGAAGGTTGTGGTGTGTGTGTGTGTGTGCCTGTATTGAAGGGTTTCACATCGGCTGACATTCTTGGTGATACAAAGAAAAACAGATTTAAGCCACCTGTTTTTTTTTCCCCAACAGAGATGTGTTTTGCCTGTCTTGAAGGTTCACTTAATGGGATTATGTTGTAATATGCCTCTGAGTCTGGCTGCTCCTGCTCGGCCCTGTTTTTGAGGCTCACTTGTTTCGTGGGGTGCATGCATTGTTACTTTTAATCGCTGTGTAGTATTCCATTGTATGTCTACATTCCAACTTTACTCATCTCAGATTAGCAGACACCTTGGCTGCTTCTGGTCATTTAGGACCGTTTGCGAAGCCCCTGTGAAGATTCCTGCATGAGCCTTTTCCCATGTGTATGGCAACATTCGTCTTGCACAGACACCTGAGAGCAGCACTGCTAGGTCAGGAAAGGTGGGTGTTGTTTACTTCCAAATACTGCTGGGCTCATGTCCAGGGTGATGTCACCATTTTCTAACCCTCCCAGGAGCATGTCCATCCATGTTGGTCTCCTTTGTCCTGGCCGTCTTTGTGGGTGTATGTGATCAGTTATTTCATGGTGTTAATTTGTGTTTGTTGATGACTAACGTTGACCACTTTTCTATTGACCATTCAAGTACGTTGTTCTTCTCTGAAGCTCTTGTTTGAGTTTTCTGTTCACTTTCAGAAACCTGAGTCACTTATCTTTAAAAATTGCGATTTAAGTGTTGTTTGTATGTTTATACATTTTTTAGGAGTTAACCTTTGTCAGATGCCCTGCAACTATTTTCTCCAAATTACTTCTTTTTGTTTTTGAAATGTGATCTACTTCTATAGTCCAGGCTGGCCCTGAACTCACTGTGGAGCCCAGGCTGCCTTAGAACTCAGAGCAATCCTCCTGCCTCAGCCTCCTGAGGGCTGAGATTACAGGCATGCGCCACCACACCCATCTTACGTGGTGTTAGGGCATCAAACCTGGAGCTTCATTCTTCCCACCTAGCCTAGACTCTAATCACTGAGCTATTCCCCCAGTCCGCTTCAGGTCACTTTTTAAGGTGTCTTTTGAAAAGTACACGTGCCTAATTTTCCTGCTATGTAGTTAATGTTCTTCACATCCTAAGAAACGTGTCCTCATGTGGATGTTGTAAAGATAATCTCCGAGTTTCCCCATGGAAGATTCACATTTCCAGGTTGTGTAATTAGACTCATGAACCATCTCAGATTAATTTCTTCATATGTCGTGAAATGGGAGTCAACATTCATCTTTCTCCACCTGCGACTGTTAGATGCCTTTCCCCCAAAGAACTGCTATGGCTACTTTGTGCAAAACCGCTTGACCACTCACCTCTGAGTTTATTTTTAAATTCTGTATTCTCAATCTGTGTTTCTTATGTTTCACAACAACCTAACACACTGGTGTGACTGGCACAGGTGTACAGCACCGTGTCCACACACTGGGGCAGTAGGATTCCTCAAGATTGTTTTGGCTAGTTTAGATCTTTTGCACTTTCCTACAATGTTTAGAGTTACTTGTTAATTTAAATAGACCTATCCCTCCCTATTTCATGTTCTTTGGTGTTATTTACATTCTTTGATATACTGGAAAATTTTTTGAATACATTATTTTCAGATTGTTTCTTGTAAACATATCGAAACCCTATTGATTTCCATCTGTTGTCTCCACCTCTTGTGATGTCAGTAAATTCACTTATTCACTTTGGTAGCCTTTTCTTACATTTGTTACAATTTGCTACCTTCTTAATAATGTTACCAACTCATAAAGTCAGTTTTCCTTTTGATCCCCAACATGTTTGCTTTAAATTTTTGTGTTGTGTTGCTTTACCAGAACGTCCAGTAAGATATTGAAGAAATTGGTAAGGAAAGACCACTTTCCTTTATTCCTGATCTCAGGAAGAAGTTTTCAATCCTTTAAGTGTGACACTAGCTGTAACCTTTCTAAGACTCCTGATCAGGTTGAGAAAAATTTTCTTCCATTGTTTATATGTTTATATTTTTTTAAAAATCATGAATGAGTTTTATTTATTGTCAAATTGTCTTCATTAACTGTGATGATAGCAATATGATTTTTTCCTTCTACACTCTGTTAATGTGGTATGTTGGTATATGTTCAAATATTAAGCCCATCTTACATTCTTAAAACAAATTGCACCTAGTCATGGAGTATATAATCCTTCTTTGTTGCCAGAATGTTGCAACATTATATTTCATAATGTTTTACGGTTTTTGTTTTGTCTATTTATATTCATAAGACATTTTTCTTTATTATGTGGTAGACATTGTTCCTTCTTCTGTCTTATAGAAGATCATATCTGGGAATGCTATTTTTTTATTAGCATACCCAATGAAACATACCAGAGTTGTTATTTAGGCTTGAATATTTTCAAACTGATTTTTTTTGTTTTTGGGACAGGGTCTCACTCTGTAGCCCACGTTGGTCCTGAACTCACTACAGAGCCCAGGCTGGCCTTGGACTCACAGCAATCCTCCTGTCTCAGTCTCCTGAGTTCTGGGATTACAAGCATGCACCACCACTCCTGGCTGGGGAATTGAACTCAGGTACTTAGTGCTTGACAGGCAAGTGCTTGAATCGCTGAGCCATTCCTCCAGCCCTGCCAACTGAAATTCTTTGATAGATGCAAGGCTATTCAGACTTTATTTCTTCCTGTATCTGATTTGATAGTTTGCACATTTTAAGGCATAGTCTTTAGTGCTGATATATCTTGTCACATACTTTGCTTTCATACCTAATGCTGTGATAGACTGTAATTATTTTTTTAATCAGTCAAATATTTTTTAACAATTGACAAAAGATAAAGAATTTTTATTTACCTATGTTATGAGAGTCTCTATTTCTCATTTATGTAGTTGGGCTCCCATCTGATACCATTTTTATTCAGAACGAAATATTCTTGTAACAGATAGGCTAGTGACACATTGAACTGTTTTGTTTGAAAATGGGTTTTGCCTTGTTAATGGGTACTTGAACTTGACATGGGATTCCAGGAAGGGATTTTTCATTTCTTTGTTTGAATTTCTCAATCATGTGATTTAATAAGCTTTTCTTTTGCTTATTTTTCTAAAACACATTGAATATTGAATATTATTTTCATTGTTTCCTCTAATAATGTGCATTTTAGTTTCTCTCTCTCTCTCTCTCTCTCTCTCTCTCTCTCTCTCTCTCTCTGTCCGGGTGCTTTTAAATTTTTCCCTTCATCGTGAATATTTATCGACTTGGTTATGTGTTGGTAGTATGTGTTTGTGTGTGTTGTGTCTGTTTCTCTCTCCAATCTTGCATTTCATGAACTTCAACAAATTTGAACACCACCCACTAGTATTTCTTCAGATACTCCTCTGCTTCATTCTGCCTCTCTCTTCTTTCTGCTACTTCAAATCGCACGTATGTTAGGTTGCTTGTTATCCTTTCCCATGAGGCTGCAAATATCTTCAATTCAGTTTCCAGCTTCATTATTCCACAGTTTACACGGAATAGTTCAAGTTCTTCCATCATAAAGATTTCCATTGTTTCTTCTGCAGTGCAGTGTTTAATTTGCTGTTACACTCTCCAGCAATCTTGAAAAATGTACAGAATTCTAGAATTTTCTCTTTTCCATATGGCTTAGCTTTATGAAGATTTCCTATATGCTTTCTCTATACTAGACATCTCCTTGAAATCTTTGAATACTGGGATGATTTGTTTTCCGTATTAACTTGATTGGGCTAAGGGGTGTGCGGATAGCTGTCCACATGTTCTTTGAGTGTGTCTCTGAGCTGTGATTCTGAAGAAAGTGAGCACTTGAATCAGCAGACTGTCTAGAGAAGATGCCTTGACCAGTGGAACAGGGCACCACCCAGGACACTCGGGGCCTAAATGCAAGCAGATGACATGTGCTGGGCCTGCTTGAGCCTTGAGACCCATCTTAGATTTCCTGCCTTTGGCTGTTAGAGCTCTTGGTTCTGGTTCCTAGCCCTCTGAACTTGGACCAGGATGGATGTCATTGCTGCCCCTGATGCTCAGGCCTTCCACTTCAGACAGGAAGTATCAACAGACACCAGCTGTCCAGTTTGGGAATGACAGATCATGGGACTTCTCAGCCCCCATGTTTGTGGGAGCTGATCCCTCATCATAAATCTGTCATATCTCATATCCATATCTATATTTTATTTAAACTATTATAAATAAAAACTTTGTCTATGGAACTGTATTTGGGATACAGCTATATCCATCTTTCTCTGTGTCTGCCTGCATATCTCTCTACCTAAATTCAAATTTTTATATTCTATGGTTCCTGTTTCTCTAAAGAACCCTGCCTAATCCAAACACATGAGGTCATTTGAATTATCATTTTTCTAATTGTGTTATCTCTGTTACTTTAGGTCTGCTTCTTTTCTCCTATATATGAGCCATGTTTTCCTGCTTCTTCATATGTCTTGTCATTTCTTATTGGATGGAGGATTTCATGGATGCTGGATTTTGATTGGCTGCATTTTCTGTTCTTTCTGTAGCAAGTGTTCAGTATCTTGCTGTGAAGCAGTTAACTTTCTTTCTGATCATCGCCATCTTTTCAAGGTTTCTTTTAGCTTTGTTGGGATTTTAGAACAGCCATGACTCTAGGATAGTAATTCTCAAATATTCTAGTTTTGTGACTCCTTCATGTGCATTCTGTTTACCTGTATGTATAATATTATAAATTAAAATAGAAGTTTTAAAATATTTGTGTCACATGACAGTAAGCCCATCACACATGACCATAAACAAAATATTTTTATGAAAAAAATTCAGACCTTCAAAAATGAGCTGGAAGTATTCCTCTGTTTCTGATTTTGGCAATTTTTTAAATGTATGAATTATAAAATGGTGGTTTGATTCTCATATTTTCTTGTGTATTCAATCTGTTGAATTGTATTCTATAGAAAATATATAGAAAAAATCCTCCTTCCTAAAGACATGTAATTTAAAACGAAGGAGGATTTAAACAATCTTTGTAGGTAATCACAAATCTTATTTGAAACCAAGCCCCAAATTTGACAAGCGGTAGTTTCTTAGAGGTTAGCTTTCAGGTAGATTCTAAAGTGTGTCAATATGCTTTTCATATTCTGTCATGTTAAAATCTGGAAGAGATATTTAATGCACGCATAGTTTGTAATATCATGTTATAAAAATACCACCATGGTCCTGATCGCTCCTCTTGGTTTGCTCAGATGTTCTGCATATATATATATATATATATATATATGAACAGTGCATCTGGGCAGAAAGCCAGCAGAACCCTATGCTGTCTCTTGTAAAAAGTCAGAGAAAAATTATTTCTTTTTTTTTGCCTACTTTTGTAGTTGTTTGTATGGAGAGGACCTCTCCCATTATGGAAACATAAGGAGACTGACAGAAAAGGAACAAATTTTTCTCCCGTTTCCTTCATAGATCTTCATCTTGTAAGAGAACTGATCTCTAGAAAGGATCACTTGTCAGTTTACCAAGAAGCTTTTATAATTCTTCACTTATTCTGTTTTCAGAGTGCCATTCGAGGCTCAGCATCCAGTGGCAGCCCAGTCACAGAGCTAGGGTGGAGTTGACAAAGCCAGGCCAGAGGGTTTCTGTCCCAGTATAAATGGCCTCTATGTTGTCATCAGAGTAGATCTGTAGGTGAGACTTATTTGTGACCAGCTGGGCGAAGCTACAGGGAAGGTGGACAAGTATCAACGGGCCTTCCTCTGAGTCAGTCCCTGCACTGGGCTCCAGAGGACAGAATCAGAGGAGACAAACGTGACCTGTGACCTCAGGTCACCAGTGTACTGCTGGAACAGTGTGACTCACAGAAGTTCAGTCCGTTGATACTTTTGCATTCAGAGTAGCGAAGAACACAGCACGGATGCTCCCTCTGTCCAGCCCGACGCCGCAGTTCCGTGGGGTTAGGTGAGAGCTGATGATGACGTTCTCAGGGATTCGGTGGGCCAGTTCTTAGGCAGAGTCATTAGTCAACATTAAGTTATATGAAGTTACCATCGGAGGAGTTATATTAAAACAAATCCAAACTTCCTGATGCTTTCACATTCCCCTTTGGGCTTTTGTTGGTGGACATCTGGGATATCTATTTGATGAAACTGTGATGTCATGGAGGCTGTCGCGTACCCCCTCCCACTCCGTGTCTGCCCAGTGATCTCCATTTGGAAGCTTGTGCCAGTCATGCAGGGACATTCGCACCAAGGGAGTAGGGGAGCACTGTGACTTGGAGCTTTATTTATTGTTATTTTTGTTTTCTAGACTCAAGGAGTAGGAGATACTCCTAGTATGGCTCAGCCGTAGAATTGTGCATGTGACTATTAGGTTGTGGATAGTACAAAAGCACAAACTCGTGTTCTTCCAGGATTTGAAAGCCACCATCCAAGTGAGCCAAGGAGCCACTCAGTGTGTGACATTCCAGTCTACCTCATGCTATTGTCTCTTTGTTTGTTTGTTCTTTTCTTTCTATCTATCTTTTGTTTTTATGGCAATAGGGATTGAGCCCAAGGACTTCACACTAAGCTGCATCCCCAGTGCCATTTAAAAAAAATTTTTTTTTTGATTTTGAGACAGACCCTCACAGAGCCACTAAATTGTCCGGGCCAGGGTCCAACTCACAATCTTCCTGCCTCAGTGTCCCAGAGAACTGGGATCACAGGCCTATGCCACCTTTCCCTTCCACTTGATTCCCTGATATAAACAAAAACATCAAGAAATAATCATGCTGAAACCACTCCTGTTGGTCATCTCCAGCCATGGGTTGGCTCTGGGTTTAATTATTTGACAAAAAAACAAAGCAAAATGAAAAGAAGTATTCTTTGAGAATCAATGGGCTATATGGAATTTACAAAAACTATTGAATATTTCATTATGACTTGTAAATGTGCCTTATACCAGCAGCATGTGTAATAAATTACATATGCATATATGTGCCTGTTGTCTCTCCTCACATCCCAAGAGCCAGTTGTTAAATATCTCCTAGCACACCGCTGCCTTCCTCACGGTGTTGTGAAGGTTAAACAAAGTGTCCTGGCTGTGGTGAGTGCTGCAGGCAGCTCTGCTAAAGTGAGGGATACATCCAGTAAGGCTCAAGGTTTTACTCCATGGGGGAAAGGGAAAAACCCGATGGTAGCGGGCTATGGTGGTTTTGAGGGCAGAAGTAAGTGGCCACCTGTGCCACACAGACTCCTGGGCTCATCCTGTAGAGGGCACACAGGTAGGAAGGCATGCTTGGTGATGGTTTCTTCTTTAGAGGGGCAGAGTGATGCTGGTTTGGGGATAAGGGTGGGAGAAACAGCAGGGAACATTAGACCTGAGGAATTGTGTGACTGTCCTTAACTTCTAGCCTACAAAGTTTGTACTTGCATCAGCAGGCAATGGATAACCACTGAAGGTCTTGGAGCAAGGGAGTCATGTGGCCAGTGTGGTGATTTATGACAGTAAATCTGGAAATGTGAGAAAGACAGGCTAGAGAGGAAAGAGACTAGAGTTAGGAGAAGGTAAAAAATAGCTATAAGAATGCAAATTATAGCAAGGGATGTGAGCCCAAACTTAGTCAGTGGTCATCAGAGCACAGAGGGTATTAATAATGGAAGGGTCACAGCCTGTCTGTAATCAACAACACTTGGAAAAATCACTGTGCTTTGATCTTTTTTCATTTTTAAATTTGCTTAGAATTTCTAAGTTTTCATTTCCTCTAGTTAAATCTTTTCTAGAGGTTTAACTCTGTGAAGAGCCGTTAGTGAACTAGGAAAGTAGAAAGTCAAGACTGGGGGAGAGCTGTGAGCTTGAGACAGCATTTTGCTAAGTCACTCCGTGGCCCAGGCTGGGCTTGAATTTGTAATCCTCCTGCCTCGGCCTTCAGAATACTGGGATTACAACCACCGGGCCCAGCTTTTTTTCATTTGCAGGATATAGGGTTGTTGGGCATGCTGTTAGTCCAGTGACCGCTTACACATTTAATTAATGTACCCTTAAGCTTATTTACTATTTCTTTCAAGGGGCTTGCTACAGAATGAAGGCTTTTCCCCCTTTTCCTTTACCAGAAATATTCTAGGAATTCTCTGTTTGCTTTTGAAAGCATTCTAATGAGGTGACTTTGGCCCATAAAGATTTGAGTGCTTGGGTTGGGTTCTACCACAGAGTTTTCTGATTTTATTTGGAACATAGAGGAGACGCTGTACAAGACACTTAGTTCCGGGGAAACAACTGAAGCCAGCCAAACACCATTCTGAAGGAAGAAAGTTATTCTTTTAAGAATGCCCCCCCCCCCCCCCAGGAATCTAAGTCATTAAGAATATTCTAGAAGTTTTAAAAGTGTGTTTAGGGGTTACATGTCCTATAGAGAATATCCTCATTAACTGTATGACTAGTCAGGTGACTTTTCAGCTAAAATTATATTACTTTTAGCAACATGAAGTCATGATTTTAAGAAATAATTCGATCAACACACAAATGGAGAACATAGCATAGAGTTCAGATGGCATGGTACTGTCAGACAGCTGGGTGTATATCTCTACAATGTTCCTTTTTTGTGGCCTTGAACCTGTTCCCTTGTGGCAACATAGGAATCGAATAGAAATGAACTCGAAGGGCTCTTGTGCTAATTAAGAGACTATGGGAAAACATTTAAAGATAGTGCCTAGCTACCTAAGAGTGAGCAGTAATTGGTAATCATGATAATCATCACTTTATTTCAATAGTACCTTAATTAATTGGAAAATTCTGAGTAGTGCCTGCCATATAATAAGCACTCAACAAACTAGCTGCGGCTTTTAAGTAAATAAACTGAAAATTCTCCACCCCCCACCCTCAGAGGTAACCACAGTGCACATCGCTGTGAGTATTTACACGTGTGTGTGCACATGTGATGTTTTCAAGTAGAAATGTAATTATGCTGTGCATAGTCTCTGAAACTTTGGTTTTTTTTCTAGAAACATATGCTCAACTTCTTTTTGACAAAGTTGCAAAAAAAATTGAAAGGAAGAAAAATAAAGCTTTTTAACGAATGGTGCTGGACATCAAAGAAAGAAAGAATCTCAACCATAACTTCATATATTATAGAAAGAAAACTTAAAATAGGTCATGATCATCAGTGCCAATGTAAAAATATAAAATTTTCAGATAAATAATATGAGATATTCTTTAGAATCTAAAGTATGATCAAAATAGAGAATGTTTATATATATTTAAAAGCATTACAGTAAAAGTCACATTGCCATTAATCCCCCTCAAAATACTTTTTTTTCCTCACTTCAAACACACGTCACGTCATTGTCCCTCCCACTTTCTGGTGCAGTTCTCCAAGCCCTCTGTTATGTCCTTTTGAGCTGTGACCAAAAACTACAACATATGCTGCTGCTGGTGATATTCCATCAAAAAGAAAGCCCGCATGAACACCATGGGGCATCCTCAACCACTTAGCTCTGTGGAGCTGGCATCATGCGGCTTCCAGTTCTTCCCCAAAGTCAGAATAACTATGCAAAGTAAAGGCTTTGAACTGGCTCAGGAAATCAAGGCAGCCATGATGGTACAACTCAGGATACTCATGAAAGATGACTCTTAGAGCAACGTCAGAGACAGGGAAAACCAATGGGACAAGGGTGTTCAAAGCAGGGAGTCTTTTGAGGGGGGCTAATGGCAGTGTGCCTTGTACTGTAATCATTTAAAACATTAAACACCCACCATATATTTTGACACTCTTCAAGTGTACTCAAAGAGCTCTTAGACTTGACACCAAAAAAGGGAAAACTTAATAAATTGGACTTTATCAGAAGTAAAATTTGCTGTATGAAAGACCCAGAAAAAGCAACCACACAACTCACAAAGTATTGATATCTGCAATGTATGGAGAACTCTCAAATGTCAATACTAAAAAGTGAAAGGGGTCCGATTCAAAGATTGACAAAAGATCAAAAGATGGGGACAGACATGTTACTGAAGAGGATGCACAGGTGACAAATAGATGCACAGAAAGGCATCAGGAGTACCTTTGCCCACCCCCATCCCCATGGCTAAAATAAAAAATAGATCAGCAAAAGCTCCTGGGGCTGGGGTGGGGGGGGGCGGTGGGCAACGGTGACACAATCTGGACCAGCTGCGCATTTCCACAGGGAATGTAAAGCAGTTCCCACATTGTGGGAAGCAGTCTGGTGACCTCTCAGACAATCACATATGGAATGTCATAGGACCCCACCGCTATCCTCTTGGGGCTTTACCCCAGAAAATGTACGTTCACACGAAAACCTGCCCATGAATATTCAGAACAGTTTCATTCAACATAGCTTCACACCGGAAGTAGCAAGAGGTCCCTCTGGAAGTGAAGACTTAAATGTACGGTGGCCCATCCCTGCCATAAAACGGCGGCCCATCAATAAAACACAGGGAGCCCTTGTTCATGGACAGCCCCTGTGTGAATCCAGAACGTTATGTGGGTGAGGAAAGTCTTCCCCGATGGCGACATGCTGCATGATGGCATGTATACAGTATACTTTTTGTTTGTTTTGTGGCCCTGGGGACGGAGCCCAGGTACGTCACTCTGAGCTACATCTCTAGTTTTTACTTTTGATTTTGAGGTAGGGTCTTGCTAAGTCTTGAAGATGGTGCTGGGTTGATATTTGCAGTCCTCCTGCCCCAGCCTCCCATAGTGCAAAGATTATAGGCCCACACCAGCCAAGCCTGGGTCTTATATAGGATTCGTGAGGTGAGAAAATGATAAAAGTGGAAAGCAGGTCAGTGGCTCACAGGGGTTAGAAACAGGCGGAGGAGGGGATGTAACAGAGCAGGGCCCGGCATTCTGGGAAGGATGAAAGTCTTCAGTGTTTTGGCCGTTGTGCTGGCAACAGGATCCAGCCCCTGTGGTTAAAACTGCATAGAGCTAAAGGTGCCAACAGGAAGTGGAGAGTCAGAGAGTCATCCCCATCGAGGCGTCCTAGCAGCGAGAGGACCTGGCGGTTCCACCAGGGGCAGAGTGAGGCAATGTCCACAGGAGATGTCGCTGCATTTTTTAAACACTTGCCCCTGCGTTGCAGGAATAGCATGGTGGTGAGAACGCTTGTGCCGATTCCCCAGCTCACATTAATCAGAGGTGGTGGTGCACACCTGTAATCTTAGCGCTTTAGAGCCTGAGGCAGGAGGATTGCTGTGAATTCCAAGCCTGCCTGGGCCACAGGGTGAACTCAGGACCAGCCTGGACTACAGAGTGAGAAAAACAACCAAAGGCAATGCCCCTGTGTATTTCGTTTCCTCAAAAAAGTTTAATTTAAAAAGTAATATTTAAAGCTGTTAGCCAAAACCAAGGCTACCGATTTAACCAGTGTAATCAGCTGACTCGTTTCAGCTGTTTGCCCCGCCTTTTGTTTTCGCTTCTGCGTTCACGTGGCATCGGCTCGCTGGCCAATCACCGACTGGCGAGCTCCTCCTTCGTGCTGGATTCCCCAGTGGTCGGAGAGCCCGCAGCTTCGATGATGCCCTGAGCGGGAACAGTGAGGGAGCAAACTGGGACGAGGGCCCGGCGCGGAGCTGGGCTCTTAACAAGTTCGCTTCTGAGGGGTCAACTGCCAGATCCGTGGGGAGCGCAGCCAAGGACAAAGGCTGCAGGAGGCGCAGCCGTGGCGAGGGTGGTGGACACGGGAGCGCTTGCCCTGGAGGGTCCAGTCCGTGGTCCCCGACTGGGAGGCGGCAGTGACCGTCAGGGAAGAAGGAGACCTCAGTGTAAGCGCACAGCCGCTCTTCCTTGAGGACAGCACGTAAATGGGCTCCGGTTGGCCCTTAAGGAGCTGATGCGTTCACAGAGTCCCTCCCTGAGCGCAGGGAGCAAGCGATCCTCCTCCCAGCCCGGCCAGGTAAGCACCCACGCAGGCTCTGGGCGGGGGAGGTGGTGGGGGTGGGTGGGGTAAGGGGGGTGGGGGGAAGGGACTCTGGCCTTTGTCACTGGGTCCAGCCCTTGCCTAGGGCGGCCCGTCTGGTGGCTGCCTCCTTTCTGGAAGCTGTTTGGAGCCTCCGGCCTGGGGGGTTTGTGGTTGGTCCAGAGGAAGCCCCTGGATCGGATCCTTACCCAATTATCTCCTCACTAACGGGGGACCGTCCAGCCCATTCCCCTCGGCACTCTGGGGTGGCTTGGCATTAACATTCCACAGCTTTTCTCGGGCTGTGCAGACCCACTGGCTGGCGACAGTCAGCTGCGATTTTCTGTCAGCTGCGCGTCATTATCCTGCCACGGCCCCGCGCTCCGATGGGCCAGAGACAATGATTGCGAATCCCTGTGAGCACTCCTGTGTGAGCCTGGCCCGGGACCATGAGGCCCAGCCTGTGCAGGACCCCGCTGGCTCCTTGGCCCCACACTGCCTTTGTCGTGGGCACTCTAGGAGCTTGGGCCCCGGTGGTGTCTTTCCTCCTTGCACAGAGTAGGGAACAAGGGCCGGGCTGAAAGGGAATGCTGGGTAGTCACAAGTGTCACCCAGCTACGGGGTTGGGTTAGCCCAACTGTGTCCTGGGCTCTTTCCACGACAGAGAAGAGGCTGGACTTTGTCTCTTCATGGAGAGGAAGGATTCCAGGAGCAGCCGCGGGATGAGAGAACAGGCCACTTCTTTCCAGTAGAGACAATGGTGCACTCTGGTTGTAGGCTGACCCCACCAAAACCATACAGACCCTGACCTGTGAGTTGCTGCCTGTTTGACATTGGATACGTTACTTAATATGTTAGTGCCCAGTCCTCTCATCTGTAAAATGGGAATAATATCAGCACTGAGCATTCAGACATGTTTAAGGGTTTGTAAATACAAAGTCTAAGAGAGTTACTGAATGCCAGCTCTTGGTATTATTGATGGATTTGTAGTTGAGGTCGTTCACTTCCTGTAGCAGCAGTACTGTGGTAGACTCTTTCTGCCTAAAAGATTGGGGGGAACAGTAAGGACTCACTGAGTTCAGGCAACCAGTCTGCTCGTCTTAGCCTCTGGGGACACCCCATGATGGTAAGCCATTGCCTGAGCAAGCATCTTGCTGAGAGCAGTGTGACAGCAGAGTCACACAGAAGACAGTAGAGTAGGAATATTATGAGCACACAACACAGAAAGGAATGTGGGTGTGCGGTGGGATAGACTCCGTCCTCAGCGTTCAGACTGTGTGGGGGTAGGTGGATTCTCCTCTCATCTGTTGCTTATTTTAATAATAATGAAGGAGAATTTTCTCTCAGACTCTAATTATATTACACCTCCCCACCTCCTAAAAAATCCATTGATGCTGCCTTTTGGATACTTCAGTGCTTGGGATTGGTCATGGTTGCCTTCTTGTCTTGGTTTCAGGAAGTTCAGAATCAAGGACCTGGAAGCATGGGTCACTCCCGTCAGGCACATTGTATGTGCTCACCTCCTGGCATGGGTCGAATGGTTTGCATCTGGAATGGCTGCCAAAGGCCTCATGTGTTTGTTGTAGATGATCTATGGCTTTCTCCTGCTGCTAGGATGTTGGGCTTGGTCAGTGGGGCAGATGACTAGAGGCATAATGGAATCACAGAGGGTGTGGCTGACTACTGAGGGTGTGTTGGATCATGGGGAATGTGGCCTGGGAGGACACACACTTGCCCCAGCTTCTCCCCAAACCATGAGTGATGCTATGAGCAGCTGTTGTCCACCTGACCTTCCCACCATCACCAGCAACCCAAGAATGCACTGAGAACATTTCTGAGACCGTGAAGTATAATAAACGTCTTCTTTAAATTGTGGATGTTGTGCCCAGCAATGAAAAAGTAACTAAAACACAGGGCATTATACTTGTGCTCTCCTGGTCTAAGTGTTTGAGTTTATTGGTAAGTGAAACACAAGCTGTCACTCTACGGTGGCCTTTCCAGGCGCCTCTTGCAGGAGGATGGGAATGGAAGCTGGGGGCAGGGACACTCTCGAGGCTGTGGATTTTTTTGTGGCATGATACCCGGACAATCGGCTTGACATTTAATAGGACAAGATTCTAGGGGCCGTAGAGCATGTCAGGAAGGAAAGCTCCACAGCCCTCCTTGGCGGCTCCCTCCCTGGGAAGTTCCCTGGTCCCCAGGCCTTGGCTTCTCTACCAATGTGCTTCTCATGGGGTTATGTTTGTGAACAATTGAGTTTTACTCCATTAACTACAATCGTAATCGGCTTCTGTCATGTGCTTTAAAATATAACTATTTGTCACATTATGAAACATATCAAGCATGTAGACAGTAATAAAATTCAGCCAGTCTAGTCATCACTCAACTTTGTGAAAACTTTTTATTTGACCATATTTACAGTAAAGTTTCCCTCTCAATAATACATTCTTATAAAGGCAGTTGAAGTCTACTGAACTTCTCCCGTTCCTTTCATTTCTTTCTCTCTTTGTAGAAACAACTTCCCTGAATTTACTGATTGTCATTCCATTGACGATTTTGTAATTACACTAAATATGTCAGTGCCCACACATAGCACAATAGGGTTGTGTTTGTATCTTAACTTTGAGGGGACCGATTACCTTCTGCAACTTTTCTGTGCAATATTTAGACAATCAGCTGGTTTCGATACACTTATTTCCAATTGATCCGTGTTATCAGCTGTAGAGTGTGCCACTGCATGAATATACATTTTATTTATTCATTCTCGTTCTGGTAGACATTTCCCACCTTGGGCAGCTATAAAACATTCTAGCTTAATGTAGTGAACGTTCTAGTACCAGCCTATCATGAACGCGTGTGTAAAGTTTTCTCCTGGGCCTATTCCTAGGAATAGAATTGCCAAATCTCTGCTGTACTCAGCCTCAGTTGCCCTAGATTTTTGCCAAAACCACTCTCCAATATGCTGGTAAAAATTCACACTTCCAACAGGAAAGTATGAGACTCTACTTTGCTCTATCTGCTTGCCAACCCTTGGCATTTTTAGACATCAATTCTACACTGTCTTGTGAGCATGGAATACTATCTCAGGGCTGGTTTAATTTGAATGTCATTTTTATTGGTGATAATGGGCATATTTTCACGTGTTTATTAGCCTTTTGTGTTTTCTGTGGCTTGCCTCTTCATGTGTTGCTTGTTTTTTATTACTGACTTTTTAATCTTTTTCTTACTCTAAGAGATTCTGAATACCAGGTCTTTGATATCTACTGGGTTGTTAATATCTCTTTGTGGCCTTTTGACTTTGTTTATAAAGTCTGTTATTGTGTAAAATTTTCAAATATTAATAAAACCAAATGGGTCAGTAGTTTTCTTTTAGGATTACACATTTTGTGTTGCTCTTGCAAAGTCTTTCCTTAGAACGGGGCATAAACTCTTCCGTATGTCCTGCTAAATTTTTAGTCTGGCTTCTCACATGTGTGTTAATTCATCTGGCATTTGGTGTTGTGTATAAGGAGAAACTGAGTGATCAAATTTGCAGACCTTCCCTGAGAACACCAACCTACCAAGTCTCTTGATATGTGGTCTGCTTCTTCCGCTGACTTCGATGTTCATGATTTTCTATATTATTTCTGCAAATGTGTATGTTTGGTTTGGAACAGCTACTTTCTTTTCTTTAGTCTGTCATTCTTTGCCATGAGTTTATTGATATCGTGTGATATCATTGATGCCCTAATTATGTTAGATCGTTGTTAGCCATGACACCTGGCATGTTCATCACCTCATTCAACTGAGTTAAAACATTCCTCCTTCACCTCTCATCTTCACTCCTGTTGGAATTTTAGTTGAAATTACCTTAAAATGAAATGTAGATCTGGCAAGAAGTGTCCATGTGCTGTCTGTTCACACATGTTCCAGTTTAGATCTGCATACATGGAGATTTTCTTTTCTACTCTAAGGTTTTCTATTCATGATAAAGACTGAGCAACTTGTTGTTACATTTTCCCCCTAAATATTTATTAATTTGGGTGCCCTTGTAAATCACACGTAAGTAAATAATGCAACTATAATTTTGTAAGGTGGATGACTAAGAACACACTGTATATTTCCTTTCTCTATTAGTTACATATCACAGCCCTTTCTCCTTCCCACCCTCCCAACTACCCACCCCCACACTCGGGTCCCCTCTCCCTCTCTTCAGAGTCCATCATCTTACTTTCTTCCATCTCTCTTTGCTTTTTTATGGTTTGTTTTCCTCATATTAGGGAAACCATATGAAATTTAATCGTCCATGTTTGATTCACTTTGCTAGGCATAATGGTCTCAAGGGGCCTTTGTTTTCCTGTAAATGACTCAGAGTTATCCTTTTTATGGCAGAGTAGTACTCCATTGTGTAGATAGATCACATCTTCTTTATGCATTTCACAACTGGATTTTTTAATATGCTTCATCTGTTGGTTTCAGTAGTTTGCATCTGAAATGCTTTTAAACATAAACGAGTGGGAATATGCTAAAATGTTATGTTATATGCTGCTAAGTAGGGTGATTACGGGGGGGTTGTTTCTTTGTACTTTTCAGTATTTTCAAATTTTGTACAATATGTGCTTGTGTTTAGTCATCAGGGAAAGAAATGGAATATAACAGCATAGATAATAGCTATTGCTGGGTTGAAACCCAGTTCTTGTCAAGCATGCGCTTAGTGTTGTATATACATGATTTAATTATAATCCAGACATCGACTAGCAGAGATAGTGCTGCTGGTCCCATTTTCAAATGGGGGAAACTGAGGCACGCAGCAGCTCACCTAGCTGTTCGCTCACAAACTGAGCCTTCCATTCTTGTAAATTGTCCTTGCTAGCCTTCTGCCTACTGAGGATTGGACGGGCTAGTTTGTCATAGATGCCATCACTTGTGCTTGTCTCTGGACAAAGCCTCATGGACCCCAGAGGAGAAAGCATTGCAAAGACGCCTTCGTGGGGCTTCGGCTCCCAGGATCCCCGTGTGTAATGAGCGAAGCCAGCCTGAAGGCCGCTGGTTGGCCTCAGCTGGAAAGCTGTCATCAAGATAAAAAATCATGAAATCATTAAGGGAAGAATACCGCCTAGAAAGACCCAAACTTTGATAGGTTCCTCAACTAGCAACAGTCCTGAAGTCAGGAAATGAAGGATCGAATCCAGCAACGACAGCGTTAGAAAGGAGAAGGCTGTTGCTCCCAGGTTCAGCCTTGGCGTTCGCTATTGTCTTCTGCCTCCCTTACATTTACTAATCATAAATATGACATGAAAGACTCCCAGTAATCTAAACCCACCAATGTGCTACAGACCAGTCGAGGGTGCGAGGGATGATTTAAAGTAACTCCCTGCCTGTGTAAATCTCTCTGCAGCGCGTTAGCCATCACTGAGATGTCAAGATGCGATGAGGAGTAATTGCATCCCAGATTCCAATCTGGTCCCGCTCTAGGTGACCCGTGATGCCCTGCTGGGGGCACCGCTAGCACCAGGTGCAGAATCGCAGAGCGGTGCCCTGGTGCCTGAGCATCTTCCCCGTCTTGGTCCCATCCAGTTCTTCTCTTCCTCTCTTCTCCACTTCTTAATGGCTGTGTCTTGTCTGGAAGGCTCTAGGCCCTTCTGCCCCTGTGGATGATGGCTTCTTCCATGGAAGTATTTCTCTGGGATCCTGAAAGTGTCATGGGTACTAAAGGTTGGGGCTTCTGTACCTAATAGAGATGTCACCTCTACTCCCTTCTTTCTCCCTCCCTCCCTCCCTTTTAGTTCTTCTTTCCAGTCTTCCTCTCCCCTTCTCTTCCCTTCCTTTTCCTTCCTTTCCCTTGTCCTCACTCTCTTTTTTCTCTATTTTATATAATATGTAGATATGTGATACATAATGTTTACATTAAACTTGAGTATTTAGTGCATATATATATATATATATATATATATATATATATATATATATATATATGGAAGCAAAATTACAAAATCTTATCCTCTTCGTTTTTCACCCTCCTACACTTTTCTCCTCCCCACTAGTTCCCACAATCCCCTCATTTGGTTCTAGGAAATGACCATGATCTGGATTTCTCATATCAGAGAAACCATTTGATACTTAACCTTCTGCTTCTAACTTGCTTCATTAAGCTTGATGGTCTCAAGTTGCCTCCATTTACCTACAAAAGCCTCCAACCTATCTGTCTTTATAGATGAGTAATATTCCATTGTGTAGAAATACCACAATTTGTGTTGATGGGTATTTTGGTGTCTTTCACATTTTAACTGTTGTTAGTTGTGCCACTGTGAACGTGGGTATACATGTATCTCTGTTATATGTTGCTTTTAGCTCTTTTGGGAAAATTCCCAGAAGAGATATCCCTGGATTGAAGGGAATAATTATTTCCAATCTTTTAGAAACTTCCATACTGCTTTCAATTGTGATTGTACCAGTTTCCATTCCCACCAGCAGTGCAGGAGGGTTCCTTTTTCCCCACAGCCTGGCCAGTACTGATTGCTGTTCCAGTTCTTGATATACACCATTCTCTCTGGAGTTAGATGGTATCTTAGTGATGTTTTGATTTGCATTTCTCTAATGGCTAAGGATGTTGAATGTGTTTTCATGTATTTATCGGCCATTTGAACTTCATCTGAGAACTGCCCATTCATTTCTGTTGCCTGTTTTCTGTTGGGTCTTTGATTTTGAGGGGCTCCCTTTTCAGTCCCCGTAGATACTGGTCATGAGCCTCCAGTCTGTGGACTCTCTCCATCTCTTGTCCTTTTCTTAGATTTGGCACATTAACAAAAATAACTCTTTAGTTTCTTCTACATATTGTTTGCAATCATTTTTGTTCTAAAAAAACCATTTCTTTCCTTTCAGTTTTTTTTTAATTAAATAATTGAAGCCTGGCTTGGCCCCTTTGATGTGGGTCTATAATCTCAGCACTTTGGGAGGCTGAGGCAGAAGGATCATAAGTTTGAGGCCAGCCTGGACAACTCAGTAATTTAATGAGACCCTGTCTCAAAATAAAAAATAAAACATGGGCTGGGGATGTAGCTCAGTGTAAAGACCATGGGCTCCATCTCCAGTACTACCAAAAAATAAAATTTAGAGCCTAATGAAGAAGGGCAGTTTTCCCTGAATCCAAAGGTCTTCTTGCTGCTGGTGTCTGTCTCACTGAAAGTGTCATGGATTCTGTGCATTATGTTTTGTTGTTGTTTTGTTTTCTGTCTTGGCTATGTGCTACAAAGGTGGAAAGACCTCGTGGGCTTGCACCAGATGCTCCTCCACTCTTGAATGTGTGGGGCTTTCCTTCAGAGCTGGCTGTCCAGGCCTTCCCTTGACCCAGTGGAGGACAAATACGTGCTGTCTTGTTGTAAAGAATGGAAGTCACTTGCCAGGCCTGCTGGCCGAAGGGGTCTATGGAGACTCGTCTCTTGCTTGGAGCAGCAGCTGGAGCCTGCAGCTGTGTCCTGGTGCTCTCAGGACACGTGTATTTGGACATAGCCCTTAGGAGTTGGGGCCTTCTGATTTGCTTTTCTGAAATGTAACTTCCCCCATATAGTACTGGAGTAAAAAAGAGGAATTCACAGTCACAAACTCAGCTCTTACAAGGGCTGGGAGGTCCTGGGTCTTCAGATGGCAGGACTGAGATTCTTCTGTGGTGGGTGGAGGCAGAGTGGGGCCCCAGAGAGGGTCAAGTGTGGCTGCCCTGGGTTATGTGCAACCTCAGTTGGTATTATGCTTTGGATCTGAAATGTCCCCCCTAAAAGCTTCATATATTTGGAAATTGATTAGATTATGGAAACTGATTGGATGTTGTAGATTGTCTGCGAATTTCAAGTGGTGATAGGAAGTGGGGTGTGCTAGGGAGGGATGTATCACCAAAGATGTGGCCTGGAAGGGTATACCTGGCCTGGCTTCTCACCAACACCTCTCCTTCCTTTTGGTGCTGCTGTCATGCTGCCCAGTGGGGTGTGACAAAGCTGGCAGCAGCAATGCATGCCAGTTGCTTTGAAATCATCTTCCCAGGGGTCTTTGCATCTTTTATCTCAAATGCAGCATTGAACCAAATGAAAACTTTGCGTATCTTTAACATCAAAGGATCATAGGTCAAATGTAGTGTCAGCTTCTCAAAAGGAGGGCCTGCGGTGGCATGGGGCTGTCACCCCAGCACTGTGGGAGGCTGAGGCAGGAGGATCTCAAGTTGGAGCCCAGCTTGGACAACTTAGTGGCTTAGCAAGACCCTGTCAGAAAATAAAAAGAAAGAAAACAACAACAACAACAACAACAACAACAACAACAACAACAACAACAAAAATAGGCTTGAAATGTAGCTCAGTGTGAAGGCCCTGGTCCTGTAATGATTCTTTTTTTTCTTTCAGATACTGTAATATTATATGTTCTTTAATGTTCTTTAAAAAATGATCATTGTTCAATGGTTAACACTGTTAGCCTGTGATGGCTGGTGATAAAAGATGTCTCTGTCTTCTACTCAACATTCAGCCCCAGTGGCCCCTTAGTCTCTCTCTCTCTCCCCCCACCCTCTCTCTTTAATAAACTTTGTTGGCTGTTGAAGGTGGAAGTTAGAAACCAGGTGTGAGGTCACTTGGCTGTTTTTCTGGCATTCTGCCCATGTTGGAGGAAAGTCAGCAGTGTGGGGAACCGTGGATAGTTCGTTATGTTACGTCACCGACCACAGAGCTCAAAGACAACTGAGCTAACCTGCAGTTGGCGTATTTCATCCCACAGGTGAGAGTGCCGAGACCCAGAGAGGAAGTGGCTGCACCAGAGCTGCATGACTAAGGAGGTAGGGTGTCGCCCCTGCGGTCACTGCCCTGTCCCCTCCTGCAGGTGGGAGAAATCCTGCAGAGGCCTCAAGGGCCTTGCTCTGTAAGGGCCGGCCAAGCTCTGGGCCAGGACCAGCACACTGAACCCCATAAAGGACTTTGGAAGCCCTGTCTGTACAAGGCTGTCCTGTCTCCCTTCAGCCAATGGCAGGACAGAGCGTCTCTAAGCATGATTTTCTTTTTGTTGTTGTTGGTTTTTTTGTTTGTTTTCATTTTGACACAAAATCTCACTAAAGTGGCCTGACCTTGTGATCCTCCTGCTTGAGTCTCCCTGAATGCTGGGGTCACAGGCCTGTACTGCTGGGCCTGGCTTCAAAGTAGGGTTTTGAACAAGCTCACATCCGAAACTCTGGGCACTCTAGCTGACCTTCAGATCCCTGGGTCCCGCTCTGAATGGCATGACTATTTAACATCATTTTCCTAGCAGAGTTTTAGGCATGCTGAGATCTGAGAAATATCAAATTAGACCAGAGGTCAACAGTCTTTTCCTAAAGGATACTTGTAGACATTTTAGGCTTTGTGGCTTACACAGTCACCGCAAAGACTCCAGGAGCCATCGCTGTCTGCAAGCTGATGTGTCTAGGTTTGGCCTGTGAGCCAATTAGTTCACTTCTGGGCTCAACTGTCCTGTCACCCAAGGGACGCGAAAGGCATTGGTCTCTGTTATTCTCCCTGGAGACTCTCCACAGAGCCCACCTGCCCGTGGGGTGCTGCAGAGGGACCGGGGGCTCTGCTTACTTTCATTGCACAGCCTGGGAAGTCTCTCCCTTCACTCAGACCGAGTTTTCTCACCGTGTTGCCTCCCAGCCCTCGTCAGAATCAGCTGGCAGGCCTCTACTCTCTCCTGTGCTAAGGGCCTAGAAAGCTCACCCGCTTCCTGTCCCAGTGCTGCTATAGGGAAGGGAGTGTAGCAAGGTCCCTGGCCCAGCCCCAGCCTCACTTCCAGCACCTTCTCTGAGCAGCTCTGGGCTTCTCAGCAACACTGGAGCTCCAAGGGCCAAGAGTGAGTCACAGCTTGGTGGTGCTGGGACTTGCCGGCTCCCTCCCTCTCTCTGGGTGCTGCCCTCTGAGGCTCTGGGCTAGAGGCCCTGGCAGCGTGGGAGGAAGGGGCAGTTCTCTTCCTAGCCTTGCCATGTGCTACTCTGATGGCTGTCAGTAGGTCAGCCCTGTGGTGCTCCCCCTCAGTCCCAGGACTGCCCTGCCTATCCAAGTGCATTGTGCCTGGTGGCTAGTACCCATGGGGACCGAGGTCGGGAAGTGTTGGGTCACATGTCAGTTTGTTTGCCTGGTACCCGCTGTACTCCCTTTGACCACGTGGACAATCTCTGCTTAGTCCTCATGCGCCACCGCCTCCGAGGAGCCTTCTGTGTGTCTCTGCTCCACTTTGCTGCCTCGGTGGTCCTGGCTCCCATTGAGAGAGCTGTTAGGGGGTGCTGGCTCCGAGCCTCTCGCATGGAGTAAAGGCAGCGACAGGGCAGGGACTGCACCTCCCTAAGTTTTATTTCTCTGGAGCTCAGTGCAGTTATTATTTTTTTATGTCACAATGACATTCTTGTATATACTGGGAACTTAATGCACATTGAGCAAATATCATAGAGGTAGATCCCGTTTTGTGCTTGAGAAACAATGCAACAGGGCATTCTCCCCCAAACAGTGACTCTTTGCTCATGGTTATCCCAAGACGTGGGGCACCAGGAGTCATCAGGAGATTGGGACGTTAGCTGGCCAGAGGACGTTGGCAGCGTGTGATCCTTTTACCCCTTTTGCTTTTCCTTCCTTCCTTCCTCCCTTCCTCCCTCTGTCACTTCCTTCCTTCCTTTCCTTTCTTTCTTCCTTGTGCCCTTTCTGTCTCTGGGTATAGGATGTGGCCCAGATTTCTGCCTTGATCTTTCTTTGCTGTTGGCTTCTTGTCTTTCTAATTGGCGTCCTCAGAGTGGAGAATGGTGTGGTGTCCCCCAGGCAGCTTGGTCCCAGCTCTGATCCGTGGAGGCCATTGCCAGGAGCTGGGAATTACCGAGGTGGAGAGGATGCCAGGGACTGCTCTGGGGGTACAAGCGTGCAGAAGTGTCACACACACTGTCTACTCCTGACATGGCCAGTTTACTGTTCCTAAGGACTTCCCCTGGTTCCTTCGCACACAACGTCTCCCAGCTAATCACATATTTCATATATTCCCTGAGCGTCATCTTCATGCCAGATACTTCTCTAAGAACTGAAGAAACCAGCAGAAAATCAGACGACACTTCTCTGTTCACTCCAGACGATCCCCTGGTGTGGTCACGGCGGAAACCCAAACTCCGTGTGTCTGAGATGCGCTTTCTTGGCCTTTCTCTGCATAGCATCTGCCCCGGTTCCTGATTTTCCTTTCTCCGTCTCAGCGCCCAAGTGCTACATCGCCCGTGGGTCACCAGCTGCAGCCCTGCGAATACCATGCCCTGCTGATTCTTCAGCGCGACTTCTGGCTCTCCTCATGTCTTGTTAGGGCAGACCGGACCTCAGGAGCTCACTCCGGAAGCCGGCAGCAGCACCCTCGCCACTCCTTGTTTGCAATCCCATTTCACCCCAGACTGCTCTTCTGCTAGTGCGATTCTTCTCAAACTACACCTCGTTGGAATTACCAAAAACTCCTTTGCCGAGGAGATTCCGACCAATAGTGCTTTGGGTGGCGACCTGGCGCCCATCTGACAGGCTCCTTCCTGGGCCACGCTGAAGTCTGGTCCATCCAGGGATGTCACGTTGACATGCAGGGCCCTAGGAGTGGTCTTTGCGTGTCTGCTTTCTCTGTCACGGACTCTCACCCACCAGCGTTTCCCCTTAGGTTTGTGCTCATATGGAAAGATGAAAACCATCAGGGCCTTGTTCAGATTTTACCTCCTCTTCAAGTCCCTTTCTTGGGTTCTCTGGCCCCCTCCAGTCCCTGTCCACTGTCTTAGTCTTTGCGGTCTTTCACACCAGGGTGCTGCCAGTTTTCTCTCCTCTTTTCTAATCCTTATCCACCTGTCAGGTTAAGCGAAAGTGCTGTTTCTTGTCTTCTGAGTCGTAGGGCCTTAGCCCATCTCCCAATGGACCCTAGGTCCCTACGTTCTGGCACTGCGCTCTGGGCAGCTCACTGGCCACCACCTCAGTGGTGGGTCTGTGTTGCCTGACTGACTAGACTGGGAGTTTCCTGTGGGCAAAAACTGCATGTTATGTACATCACTATGGCTGATGGATAGGAAATATGAAATACAATGAAATTATTGTTTTTGTATTTTACTGGTGGAAATCAGAACTTTGGGAAGGAATTGTCGAGGGTGGCTTATGTCTTCCCACAAACATACTGGTTCTTCTATGTGTAATTTTTTTCCATATTTGTCCTTTTCCTCGTTAGCAGTGGCTTACTGAATGGGTCCCCATTGAAATCCCTTTGTTACAGATGCCTCTGACAATCTGATTACTTATTTGCCTCTGATGTTATTTGCTTAACGTACTATACTCCTTTCTTATAGTACAAACTGCACTCGGAATTGTTTTGATTTTGTCATTTTTCGCTTGCCTCCTCCTCTCTCTAAATGAATACTACACATCCTTGCCTGCTGAAACGTAACTTCATGTTCTTTCTATGAAACTTCTATATGTTTTCCCACTGAATTTGTGTTGGATTTAGTCATGTGACTTGGTTTGGCCGTGTAAAATCACAATCCATGAAATGAATCATGATTAGTGTATCTGTATGTCTGTACCAATGATTTTCAAAAAGTCTCTCTATGAAACATTTAGTGATGTCTGCAGGTATTTTCTGTTGCCATATCTCGGAAGAAAGGAATGGCATGTAGTAGGTATAATAGAAATGCTTCCAACATTCTACAATGCTCAGGGTACTGTCCCACAGCAAAGCAATGCCCAGCCCCTGATGTGAATGGAACTGAGGTTGAGAAACCCTGCTGTACACATCTCGACTAAAGGAGTTATAGTCCAAGTCGGAAAACAGATTTTGGAGTAAACATCCATCACAGATCTTAGCATCTTAGATTTGTAATTTCTCTGAGATTATTTTTGTCATTTGAGAAGTGTGGATGATCTAAGTCAATCCTCAAGGATTAAATATATGTGCCAATAATGTGATGGCATATTAGTCTTCAAGAAATGTTCGATCTGTCTTTGTCCTCACTGGTCTTATGTAGAAGTTTGATATCTGTGCTCAAGGTTTGAATCCTTCAAAAACGTTAGGATGAGTGCTGGTATCAGTAAAAGCATTGCTCAAGCTCAGGCAATGGCAGGAGGGGAGCTGTTATTTGTGCTGCCTGACTGGTTCTGGTAACCGGAACCCAAAGTCTGGTAGGTTGGATTCAAAGGTCCAGGGGTTTTGTTTGCGCTTTCCAACGGGGCAGGCTGCCAGAGCCCACGTGTTCTTTAACTCTCCGTATCTCTGAGTTTGTAGTAGCAGTGGGAAAAAGAGCAAACAGGACAGTAATGCTTGCACTGATGATGTGCTTAGGTCTCCAGCCAGAATGATCCTTTAGAACAAGTCAGAAAATGCCTTGCCTTTCTTTAAATCCCTTCTATAGCTTCTTTTCCCGTGATCCCTTTGAATGAATATCCAAGTCCTTCACATGGCCGAAGCGTGGCTTTGGGCATGCTGGTTCTCCCTACTGTAGTGTCACTACACTCTGGAGATCTCAGAGTGTATCAGCATTCACTAGTCTCAGAACTTTGGCACAAGAGGTTCCCTTGGCCTATGATGCTTCTTCCTCTTCCATTTCACCATCATAATAATCTCTCTTCCAGGTCTATGTTAGGGTATGTGTTCGAGAAACTTCTTCCAACCCCACTGAGTAGGCTCAGCTCCTCCCTCTGCTTTAGGTTTCCAGCATGCCCCCTTCTCAGAGCTGGTGGCACACAGAACACATGCACTCCTTACTGTGTCCATGCACGTTAAAATGTTGAGGATAATACTTTTGTAATTATTCATTACTACATTCATCATAAATGATGAATCATAATCTCAGCTACTGCACAGAGACCCTGATGCCAAGCCCTGACTGTACTGGCCTCCCTGGGACACTGACTCCTGCTCAATTTTTGCTTTTCTATCACTGGCCCTGGAGTGGACTCTGGAACACTGATCTGGGGTCACAGCTGACATCTGTCCTCACTGGTTCATGAGACCCCTGGTCCTGCTTTTCTCTTATGATTGTGTAATAATCACAATATCTAACAGTGTTGTCCTTGTTACCTTCTAAACTCCAGAAAGTAGAGACTTTGAAGTGCAGAGGACAGGTCTCCTGAAACATTTGCAATACCTGTATCAAATCTTCGGGTGTTTATTCTTCCCAATTCCAAGAAACAAGATTCATTTATTATTCCCACTTCACTGAGACCTCTAAGGTTTAAAGAGACATTTAAACTAAGGGGAGAGGAAAGAGGGAGAATCCCCCAGGACCTCAGCCTTGAGGTTGTGTTATCTGAACTCAGTCATCTAAGCACAGGAGGGCATGAGCCAAGTGGTTCAGTGGCCCATCTTCAGGAATATTCCCGTGAACTGGTTTGGGGGAAGTCTTGTTGGCGCTGTAAGTGCTAGCTAGTAGACTCGCCCTATAGTCGTTGTTTCTGGTGCAGGTGTATATGGCGTGGCCCAGCTGGTTAGGGAAATGAGGCACTATGGTAGCGGCCGCTTCATGCTGAGATACATTTGAGGCCATGGTCCTTACTCAGTCTCCAGCAGTGTGTGAGACAGCCTCCAAGGTGGCACCCAGTGACCCTGCCTCTTGGCATTCAAGCCCTTGTGTTATCCAGTGTCCACTAATGTGGGCTGGGCCTTCTGGCTTGCTCACTTCTAACAAATAGGCAATGGTAAAAGCGATTGTATGGCACTGCCAAGATCATATTGCAAAGAAAATGCGGCTTCCTTCTTGTTCAGTCTTTGTAGGGAGCCAGCTGCCAACCTACAAATGGCCTTCTGGAATAGACCAAGTGTCATAAAGCTGAGAGGATATCCCTAGGCACAGCCAGTGAGGGCTGGGTCCCCCAGGACAACAGCATCCACAGAGGACCGAATGAGGCCAGCAGGCAAGTCGCTGAAGTGGTAGAGGAACGCCTTCTAGCCCTGGCCAGGAATGCCACAGCCTCAGAGAGATGCTCAGCTTTGGTTCTAGAGTGTTCCTCCAAGGGCCTGTGTGTTAGAGGCCAGGTTGTCCAGCCCACTGAAATCTTGGGAGGTGGTAGAGCCTTTAGGAGGTGTGGCCTGGTGAGAGGTTTTAGGTTATTGGGTGTGTGTGTGGGGGGGGGGGGGGCGGGTAGGCAAGGCATTCAAGGGATTTTGGGAACTTGGTCTCTCTCTTTTCTGTCTATGAAGAAAACCAGCTTCTTCTACTATATACTTCACCTGGAAGGCTGGCCGACAGCCTAAGGGCTAATTGGTTATGGCAGCAGAAACCCCCAAAAATGGGGAGCCAAAGGATACACTCTCTCTTCCTTCCTTTCTCTCTCTCTCTAACTTTCTCTTTCCTTCCTTCTTTCTCTGGTATTGAAGATCAAATCCAGCGTCTACACATCCTCAGCTCATTTTTATTTCTCATTTTGAGACAGGATCTGGCAGTGTTGCCAAGGCTGGGCTCAAACTTGCAGCCCTCCTGCCACAACCTCCTATAGTGTTGGGATTGCAAGCCTGAGCCACCACGCACAACTCATTTATTTTGTAAGAATTTATTGTTAAGTATTTGTAACAGTGACGGAACAATGGAACAGTGACTAACACAGGAGACCTTAAGGTAAAGTTACTCAGCCAAGCTACACATGAGCTCACTAGCCCACAGGAAATGTAGGATAATTGTTTTAAATCACTAGGTTTGGGAGACAATTTTTCTTTTATGTAGCTATAGGTAATATTTTTTTTTTCTTTTAGCAGTCTCATTCTGTAGTCCCGGCTGCTCTTGAAGTCACTTTGTATCAGTGAGGATGGCCTCGAACTCACAACAATACTCCCACCTCATCCTCTTGAGTACTGGGTTACAGGTTACGGGTGTGCACCATCATGCTTGCCTAATTCTTATATGTTGCTGGGGGATCAAACTCCGAGCCTTCCTCATGCCAGGCAACCACTGAGTTACGGCCCCCAGCCTACTAATAATTTGTTAAGCAAGTATTTTAATCAGATTTTTTTAGCTATGGGAGAAAATCCTTCAAGTAAACACCCAGATGTTAATTCTACAGGTTTATTATGTGCACATACATTTTCCAGTTTCTCCAGTGTTGACTGGAGACCTCCGATGAGCCAGACTGAACTGTGAATGTCTGAAGGTGGGGACTTGGCCGGCTTCATCTCTTCAGCCCAGATTTCAGCTCCAGGGTTATCCCATAATAACCATCCCATCCCTGTGTGCTGAATTACTAAATTATCTCACAACTGGGCAACTATTAGGACCCATATTTGACTGATGAAATAAAAGAAGTACCTAGAGTTAAAATGTCCCAGGGACGACCATGTAGCTTGAGTCAGATCTTTCGTATAAATTCTAAGAGTCCCTCTGTGTACCCCAAAATTCCACTGTGGTTAAATCACCTATTTCCCACAGCAAGATTTCCCTTTCCAATGTACCAGCTCAAACTAAGCAGGTAGCTTTTTTAAAAAATATTTTTTATCCAAGAATTTTATCCCCAGAGGCCTTGTTACTTTTTTCGCTCCCCAAGTCTTGCCCACGTCTTGCACAGACGTGGCCTCTCCCTTGGTTTGAATGCCTTCCTGGGATGCCACTGGCCACCGATAGATAACTTGTTAGAAGCGAGGGACAATGAAGCTATTTCAGTCCTTGCTAATGTTCCCGGAGCAACTAGTGTTTCTTTCTGAGTTAATAAGAAACATTTGCAGCCAATCCACGGAGCTCTGCAGATAAAGCCATTGGCAAGAAACGGAATGTTTAAATACCAGAAAAGGAGCCCATATCCAAACAGGTGTGTGATAAAGTGGGATAAATACACTGCTCTCTGGGCTGTGTAGCCAAAGCAAAATTGGGTAAGGAACTTTCCTCCTATTTTTTTTTAAAAATAGAACCGAACCAGGCCCCTTGAATCCTCCTTAGATGATGCAGCTGGAAATACAGTTCTCATTCAGAAAGCTGAAAGTAAAAGTTGTTTTAGTCTTTTTTTTTTTTTTTTTAATGGCCGGATAAACAAAACCTCCCTAGAGGGCTGATGATAGCTTTGCGCATACGGCCTTGAGCAAGAATGTTGTGAAAGGCTCACCTTTTTGCAACCCTTAAGAAATATGCCTGCCTCTTTGAATTAGCAATGGTCACTTCATGTTGGGCTGGGACACGTTCAAAAAATGTTTTTGTTGGTGCTGTTTTCCTAACCACGTGGGCACATGACTAGGGGCATTAGGTGTATAGATGCCTAAGAGAACTATTTAGTTCCCATTAAAACCTGCTAAGTGCACAGGAAACATGGTTCAGAACTGAGAGAGGTTATAAAAACTGTCTTTTTTTTTTTTTTTTCCTGGCCAGGAACAAAGGTAGAACAGGGAGTTGGATTAGGCCAGAACACTGGAATATTCAAGTTAAATATTTCCCACTCGCTGGGCTGTTTCTCTTGTTTGGATATATATATATATATTTTCTTTTCTTTTTCTTTTCTTTTCTTTTTTTTTTTTAGACAGAGGGTTGCTTTGTATTCCAGGCTGGATTGAACTGTGTAGCCCAGAGTGGCCTCAAACTCACAGCAATCCTCCTGTCTCAGCCTCCCAGGTGCTGGGATTATAAGTGTGTGCCACTATACCTGGCTGGTCTGTGGTGCTGGGGAATCGAACCCAGAGCCTGGCACATGCTAGCCAGGCCAGTGCTTTAACCACTGATGTGGAATCACTTGTTCTTTGTCAACCTGTGCCTAGGGGGAAAAAGTACAAACACAATGTGGGAACAGCCCAAGCCCCCTGGAAATAGCTGACACCAATGTGCGTCAGTGGCGCAGGGGGTGGGTGGACTTGAGCATTCGACAGCTCAGCTCCCAGCTGGTCCCAAGCTAGCATGCCACTCGCCCCTCTGAGCCTCCGTTTCCCTTCTGTAACACGGCTTTGGTTGCACACTGCTTATTTTACGTTGCATACAAACATGAATGTTATACGCAATCCCGTGTGCAGGTGGCCTGCGGCAGTAACACACGTGCACGTGACGTAAGTGGCTGAGGATGGCTCTGGCTCGTACCGTGCAGCCTTGGCCATGCAGCCAGTGCTCGTCAATGTTGGCTTGATTTGAACTCTTACCTGTGACTGCCCTCCCCAAGAATCTGCTCCTGGCCCCTCCCTGGCTGCCCCACTCTCCCCACCGCAGCTCTCTACCGCGAGCAGAGTGGATTAAACCGAGTGGAGCAGCAGCGGAAACCATTGCCTCAGTCACGAGGGCGCCCGCTTCTTTCCAGCCAGCTCATCTTGGTAGGACCTCAGTGTCCTCATCTGTAAAATGGGAGTCGCAGGAGGGTGGTCTTGATGGCGTCGCTCTCGGCCTCGCTGTGCGCACTCTGACCTCTCTTTGTGAGCCTGTCTTGCCACACAGATGTCACATGCCACCTCCCCACCCTCTCTGGTGGAACGGTGCCCTCTGCCCCATTCAGCGCCATACTGTCCTTGCCTGTGAACCCCCACTTCCGAGCTAGAAAACCACGACCAGCATTGTTATCCCGGTCACACACCTGTTCACAGGCAGAATAACCCAGTTCTGCTGCAGCCAGGCTGAGATGGGAATCCAGGCTTCCTCAGGCAGAATTTCCTCTAAGAAGCTGCGGAGCGGGGCGCAGTCGAGTGACATTCTTCTTGTCTCCTGTTCAATGGGCCGAGGACAGAGGGCCAGCGCAGAGGCTGATGGCACTGGGAGGACCCGCGTGTCTTTGGTATCTCTGTTTCCTGCATCTCTCTCGCTCTGGCCTTTTCTCCCCTCACCCCCATGGCAAATATTATAAATAGGCCTCTTCCTTATCTGATCTTCTCCTAAATGTTTTTCATTTGAAAACCACAGTTAATTTTAGATAATTGTCAGAGATAATCACAAATTTGTGTGCAACCTGGGCCCTAGTTCTAAGAAAACCGCCGTCTCTGGAGGCCCTTGACTCGTCCCCTCTTCCTTTGCTGGCACTGGGGCCGAGGACTGTGACCCGCCACCCTTAGCGGAGACCAGGCGTTATCTGATCCCGCTGGCTCCCTGCTCCTGAAGCAGCCCCCTGCTTCCTGCTAGAGGGCTCCTCCAACCTGCAGCTCCCTGAGTGTGACTTTGAGCGGGGAGGAGCTGAGGGGTGAGGCCACCCATGTCCTGTCCCCGGGGCCAGTGCCTTTACAAGGATGGGGCAGCCTGTGCCTCCACGTGACCCCCACGCAGATAACTGCCGGTCGTACGTGTTGTGCAGAGGCCGCTGTGTGGCTCTTCTAAACACCAGGCTGTTGTCAGGGTCTGGGCTCCATTTGTGCTGGCCTCGGTCTAGAGGTGAATAACATTCCAGTTGTAAGCTTGCATGGAAAAAGCCTGTTTGCAGGGTTTTTCTTTTGTTGTTGTTCCTTCTAATCTGCTAACACGGTATGCAGGAGACTCAGATTCCAGGAAAGGAAGGTTCAGGACAGGCTGGTTTGTGAAACCCCAGTCACCTTCCCTCCCCAACCCTTCATTTTTCCATAAAGTGCCATCTAAAGCCACTGTGCTAACAAACATTTTGGGAAGGGATCAGACTCCAGGCCAAGAAGCCACAGCTGAAATGGGGAGAAATCTGAGCCCTGACGCACGGCTTCCTGAGCAGCGTCATTGCTGGAGGGGGAGTCGAGGGACCCCAGCCAAGCAGCACACCTCCAGCTCGACAGGATTTTTGGGGTCACGCAGGACAGGAGGAGAGAGTGACTGTCCTCAGCAGAAGCCATGTACACCTGGACCCAAAAAGCACAACAGCAGGACTGCCTTTCCCCCACCTAGGTTCCACCTGGAAAAGTCTTGTGTCTAACAAGACAAAAAGCAAAGGCCACACAATCACCCTAAAACCTCCAGTGAATTTACAAATTCATTTTGACTGTATGCTTGTGAAGTACAGAGATATCATGTTGATATGGACGCAGAGGTGTAAGGTTCCCAGGTAAACTAGGCCGACCACAGAAAGAAGAGGGTGAGAGAAAGGCTTAGCCTAAAACCTGCTGAGAGAGCTGGGCTCTCTGGGAGGCTGAGGCAGGAGTATCGCAAGTTTGAGCCCAGGCTGGGCAACTAAATGATTCAGTGAGATTCTGTCTTAAAAGTCCCCAAAACACAAAAATGGCTTGGACAAAGATCAGTGCAAAGGTACTGGGCTCGATCCCCAGGAGCACAGAGCGAAAGAAAGAAAGAAAGGAGAGAGAGAGAAAGAGAGAGAGAGAGAGAGAGAGAGAGAGAGAGAGAGACAGACAGACAGAGACAGAGAGACAGAGAGACAGAGAGAAAGAGAGAAAGAAAAGGAAGGAAAGATAGAAAGGAAACAAAGATAGGAAGGAAGGAAAGAAAGAAAGAAGGAAGGAAGGAACCTTTGAGATACAACAAAACCATCCTTATACCATCCACCTGGCATTAGTTCCACAACCAACACCCAAGCACAAAACAGAGGCGGTGGATGTCTTTGTAAGTGATGTCTTAAAACACAGTTAACATGGTCTGTGAGCTATGGAGAAGAGCAAGATTACGTGGTGGATGGTACTGGCACATGGACCACTGATTGGGACCATTGCCTGTAAGTGTATATATTATTCACATGGTGGATTCTGCATACTTAAGAGTAAATGTGGGAAGAAATATGGTGAGTTTAACAGAAAAGAACCAAGAATATTTTGGTGACTTAGAGGTAAGAAAAAAATCTTTATAAGGAAGATGGAAAGTCTCAAACCATAGCACCAAAAATGGGCTAGATTATACCAAAATGGATGATTTCTTTTGAATGAAAGAGGTCAATGATGAACCTAAAAAAGTCAAGAATTGGAGCACAGTATTTGTAAAATTAAGAATCAATCTAAGATATGCACAGAGACCTAAAAGTCCTCAAGAATCGTTTAGCTAACAAAAACAAAGGCAAAGGATGTGATAGGTAGTTCACACAGAGAGACAGAGACCCAGATAGCTGCGCAGGACCAAAGAGGTGTTAAGTTCATTGGCCAGAAGAGAAGTGCAGAATCACAGGTGGTGAGGAAAGCTTTTCACCTGCCCAATGGGAGAACTGGGAAATCCAGGTCATGCCACATGTTGCCCATCTGTGGGGACATGTGGCAAGGTTTGAATGTCCCCTTCAAGGCTCATGTTGAACATCCGTTGCTAGTGTGAGGTGGGACTAAGAGTTGGGAGGCATTTAAAATGTGATTAGGTGATGGGGTCAGTGCCCTCAGAAGAAATTAATATCATTATCAGTGAAATGGGTTTTTATAAAGTAGGGAGTTGGATGCTTCTCTCCTCTCTTCTCTCTCTCCTCTCCTCCCCATCTCTTGCTCCTGTCCCTCCCTTTTCCTCCACTCCCTTCTTTTCCACCTCCTTCCCCTCTCTCTCACTCTTTCCTTCTCACCATGTGATGCCTGTTTCCCACTATGTGGAACAAAGCAAGAAGAAGGTTCTTACCAGATGAGGCCTACTTGATCCTTGAACTTCCTAGAACCATGTACTTCATAAACTCCTCTTGTTTATACCATACCCAGTCTGCGGGAATTTGTTATCACAGCAGAAAATGGTCTAAGACAAGATCCACCACACGCTGCTCTTAGAATGTAGGTGAGTGGCAAGATGATTGAGCTCACAAAGACGAGTATTCTTCCCATTAGAATCGCTAGCTCTCCTTCCGGGATATCCCAAGGAATCCTCCCTTGGGCCCACACGAGAGGACATAAATGGAAGTGGGGGAGCTGGCGCCTGGGGCTGCTGGGCCAGGGATGCAGCAGGCCACTCCGTTGAGGAGGAAACAAGGAATCCAATGAGGCGGTGCCTTTGATAGGACATGGAGCAATGGTTAGAAGCAGTCTCTCAAGTTGGCAACTAGCAGTAGGCGGGGTCTTAAAACTGCCGTACTGAGTAGAAAAAGTGAGGAGTGAGGGCTCCCCAGAGGTTTTAGTGGCAATAAGACATTCAAGATGGCTGACAGCCCAAAGAGTTTTAGATTCCACCCGCAGGCAAGTGAGACACTAACGAGGTCAGTCCACCCTGCCGAGGAGTTCCAGGTGGTCGGGAGGGTCCATCTGGAAGTAGTCAATAGAATCTGGGCTCTGTCTTCTAGCCAATAATCTTGCCTTGTGTGCGGCTTTTTTCTCACTTGGTAGCTAAATTTGGACTTCCACGAAGAATACAAAGCTGTTGTGGATGTTCTTTATTGTGGCAAACAGCCCCCACCCCGCCAATTCCTTACGTGAGTGGAGAGGGTCCCATTTTCCCAGCAGGGTACTGTGCTTATCAAGGCCAAGTACTAGTAATTTATGATGGGTGTTCAAAGTACATGATGTGATGAAAGTATAAACCAAAAAAAAAAAAAAAAATCACAGGAAAGGACACATTGCCATTGATCCCTCACATTTACAGACACACTTATCCCATCATTCCCGCCATCATGGTGATCAGTTCTGGAAATCCTTTTTTTGTGAGTGTCTTTATGAGGTGTGAGGAAAAATATGGCAGGTGCTGTAGCTGAGTGCCATCCAATGGGACAGCAGGCTCATAAAAACATGCCTGTGTGTCCTCATCCACCTTGTTCATTGGATCTGGCATTTTGTGATTTGGGGCCCTTCCCCAAAGTCAAAATGACTATGAAATGTAAATAGTCATGTCAGTTCAGGGTGTCAAGGCAGCCATGCCTGCAAAATTAAAGACATTCACAAGAGAGGATTTGCAGGACTGCTTCAGAAAGCAGCAGGAAGTTTGGAATAAGTGTACCTGATGAGAGGAACAGTATTTTGAGGGAGATTAATGACTCTGTGTCTTTTACTGTAATAATTTGTTTTTAATTTGAACATTCTATTTTCCATTCATGTCACCTATGTACATGAGTTCACAGTTCACCACTGCCACTCTTGACCCTGTGGGCATGTGCTACCAGGTCATGCTCAGGTCAAGTTCTGCCCAGACACCCCTCCCTGAGGCCCATGTTTCACTCAGGATGTAAAGGAACTACATTTGGTTGGAGGAATGAGATGTTTCCCCTCTTCCTCTTACCATCCACCTATTCTTAGGAGTTCCCTTTATGCCAATGCCCCGTACCAAAATGGTAGGATGGCTGTGTATCATTCTTGCTCTGAATAGCCCAAGAGGTGAGGTTCTGTCTTACAAGTAGGACTCTTGTGACCCTGTGAGGGCAGGGAGTGCTGTCTTCTTGCAACCACAGCACGGCTCCTGTGCATTTGTGATCAGGGGTCACAGAGAGGGCCACAGAATAGGATCCACCTCTCGCTGAAGGAAACTCAGAGTTTGGAAAGCTCCCAAAGAGCAATAATTCAAGTGAACTAACCTGGTGAATTTTTTTAAATGTTTAGAGAAATATAGTCAAACATTGAACAGCTTCCTAGAACTGAATCAACTGGGCAAAGGTAACATTTTATTAGACTTTCTCAGTACATTAGAGAACCAGTCAGAGTGCAGGCTAGCTTTTTCTGGAGGGGGAAGAGGAGGCTTGGTTTTATTCCCCCCATTAGGAGGTTGTCTAGAGCAAAGCACACATTTCCCACTTCCTGATGGTTGTTTATCTGAAATTAACATGTTGGTCAAGGAAGTCAACTCCACGTAGCAAGGGTTTACTCTGTGCCTGGTGATCTATGGGGGTTTTCGCTACCTTATTTCATTCACTCTGCTCATAATCCTCAAAAGAAGAGACTGTCACTTCCTAGAAGAGGAAAGGCAGTCTCTGGGAGGCCAGGTGGCATTTACAAAGAAGGCCTGGATTCAAGACCAGACATCTCATTCTAAATCTAAATTTGCAACTTTCTTCAACCTGCACTGCCATGACCAAACTGCTTCTTAAGGGATTTGGGGCCAGTTTAGAGAATCGCATGTATTAGGGATGAAGGGGTTTCAGCAAGGATGCTAGAGGAAAATTAAGCACTAAAACACATGGGCATTCTAACATACAGCTCCCAGCTGCCCTAAGCTGTGGTTCCCCTAAGACCGTCCCCATGGAGAAGGCAGTGTGTGAATTCCTCAGTCTGTCCACACACTGGCCTCTTAGGGGTTGTCCTTACATAATGATAGTCAATAGTGGGGAATGTTCTGCGGGGGCCACAGGCCTAGGAGTTGGTTTTATTAGTCTGTCTTATTTTTCCACTTGGGTAAACTAAGTTTCTCAAAAGTGATTTGTTCAAACTCAAGTAGCTAATACTCATATAAAGTAGATCCTGAATCTTTCTGACTCTCAAATCAATGTGTTTGAAACACTACCCAAGTTGCTTTCCTAACCTGTGACAGTGTGTGGTAGCAGTTGCTGTGTGGTGGTGTTACACAGACAGTAGCTGTGGTGATGGCGTGGCATCGTTGCTGTTGGTGGTGGTGTTGATGGTGGACATGGTGGGATTGGTGGCGGTGGTGATGTAGTGGCGGTGTTAGTGAAGTGGTAAGGAAGGTGGTAGTGTTTAGGAGAGTAGGAGTGGTGAAGGTGACGGGTGGTGATGGGTGGTGGTGGTGGTGGCTGTGTCACTGTAGTGGATGAAATAGTGGTGGTAATAGTGTTGGCCTTGACAATGACATGGTGATAGCAACCTCTGACCCTGTGAAGATTATGGTGAGACTCTTTTCTCTTTGAATCAGAAAAATGATGGTGGTGGTGGTGATGATGGCATAGTGATAATGATCACAGTGACTGAATTGGCAACGGTGAGCCTGGTGGTAGTGGTGGTAATGGTGAGTGCAGTGATGGTGATGTTGGCAGCAGTGATTTTGGTCATGCGATTGATGATGGTGTTGGTGATGGTGAGGGTCGTGTTGGAGGTGATGTTGGAAGAGATGATAGCAATGATGGTGGTGGTGAGGATGGCGGTACTGGTGACGGTAAAGTTGGTGGTGATGGTGGGAGTGATGTTGGCCGTGGTGAGGTGGGGGTGGTGAGGTTGAAGGTGATGGTGCTGTTGGTAATGGTGAAGGTGAAGGTGATAGTGGAGGTGATGGTGGTGAAGGGAGTGATGATGAGAAAGAATAAGGTGGTGATAGGACTGACTTCAAGTGGTAGTCTGAGAATGTTGTTGGTAGATGTGAATTCTCCTTTTCAGATAAGCCCTCCTCTGGAGTTTCTAAAACAAGGAGTCCTTTGTTTCCTCTGTGCCCAACTTTGTGGGTTGATTAACTTTATCCCTCTAAGTTCAGAAAAGAGAAGTTGATCTTTAATTACTGTGCCTCTCTTTACTTCCATGCCGCTGACAGGCCCGGGACCAGTGATGGAGACACAGATCCCATGACCATTTCCCTGAAGGTAGCCTTTGGCCATTCTGCCCTGGAACACATGACCCTTGCCTCACCCCTACCATATTAACCAGGTGACCAGCCATGCTAGGGCCCAGCCCAGTCCAAAGGGATTTGGGATTCAATGTCCCAGGGAGACACTGATTAGCTGGTAATCAGGCAGTGATTAGCAGGTGGGGTCACCTGCAGTTCAGCACCCATTGTTCCCTGCAAAGTCCTGGGATGGTTGCCACGCAGGCAGCCAGGCTGGATGCCTGAGGCTCCAGAGGCCAGGAATGCTGTGATTACCCTGAATCCCCTCCCCGAACCCCTCCCCTGAGTCCATCCTGCTGAGGAGGAGGCAGTGCATGAGTCCCTCTGCTCACACACACACAGGATTCAGAGCCCAGTAATGGCAGAGAGATGTGGCCCTAAGGACAGAGTGAGGGAGTGAAGCAAATTAACACATGCCGCTCCTGACCCCTGCCCAAAGCATCAACCATGGAACCCGGCCATCCTGCATCTGTGCTGAGTTTTAGCTATAGTCTTAAAGTGTGACTTTGGACAAGGTATTTAATCTTTGAGCCTTAGCCTTTTCTGTTTTTCAGAGGATTAACACTAACACTTGCCACTGAGAGTTGTCTGAGGTTTAGATTTTTAGAAAAGAAATGGATGTAAAGCAGTTAAGATAGTCTCTGAAATAAAGGAAATGCTTCATCAAGGCCATCTTGCCCTAGTCATAGTAGTGTTATTATCTGAAATGGTATTATTATATGAAATGCTGTATTTTATTTTTTTACAGTACTCTAGTAGCATTACTTTTGAGATGAGAATAACCCTGTCCTATGTAGGGCCAGACTGAGAAAGAGAGGGAGTACTTCTTGTAAAGGATTCACCAAAGGCCTAGGACATCATTAACACTCAAAATCATAACAATGATGAGGATAAATATTATTACTGTTTGCACACAGATAGCTGAGGAAAGTATTTGTAACATATCACCCTGCATTGCCATATGATTTCGACAGTATATATACATACATACTGTCTAAAACTTGTGGCACCAGAAATTGAGCCTGGGATCTTTGTACTGAGCTGCTGAGCTACATCCCTAGTCCTTTATTTATTTTTTTATTTTGAGATGGGGGGGGGGTCTTTCTAAAAGATGTTAAAGTTGCCAAGTCTGGGAAAAAAGCTTAATGTCCTCCTGCTTCAGCCTCTCGGAGAGCTGGGGTTACAGGCTAGACTGAGCATAATTTTGAACAAAAAGGGGATTGACAAGGTTATTTATGGCACAGTCATCCTTTTGAACGTTAGCCACACACCCTCTCATCTCCTGGACAACTTGCTAAAACACAGATTCGCATGTGGTAGGTCTAGAGTTTGGCTTGAGATTCTGTGTTTCTAATGAATTTGGTGATTCGGCTATAGGTCCAGAGGCACCACGTGGAGAATGGAGGGGGCATCACTTGGACAATAGACAAGCACATGTACTTAGGGTCTGCAGTGTTTTCTTCATTTCTTTTCACTAAACTGTCGTATCTTTTCCTCACATTTAATAATAAACATGTAAGTAAGCATTTAAAAGTAAAGTAAATTTCATGGATACAGAATATTCTTTTCCCTTACACCTTGTCCCCCAGCCTGGCCTTGCAGATGCCTCCCTGCACTCCTATGGCCACACTAGGCCTTTGCTGTCTCCCAACCACAGGGATATTGCTCATTCAGAGGTTCTGGTTCCCTGAGGAGCAGGTGGGCCCAGCTCACCTACGTCAGTGGGGCTAGAGGTCAGGGTCTAAGGTGTGCACTCAGGCCAGGTACAGGGAGCACACCTATTAACCTCAAGGATTTTAGAATTTCTGGAGCCCGCTGCTGGATGTGTATGGTGACGGTGTTCCAGCTAACACAGCAGGGTAGAAGCAGGCTCACCACAGTACATGGTACAGAAGGGACAATCTATTGGCCGTTCTTTTCAGGGATGGTGTCTCAGTTACTTCCTTGTTGTTGGAACATAAGACCTGACACCCGAAACTTAAGGGGGGAAAGGTTGATATTTGCTCACAGTTTCAGAACGTATCAGTCTAGTCATGGGTGGCCAGCACTGGTGGCAGGGCATCATGGGAGGCCTAACTGGAAAAAAGCTATTCATAGCCTAGCAAGTCAGAAAGCAGAGAGAGAGAGAGTGAAAGAGAGTGGGAGAGATAGAGATAGAGAGAGAAGATGGAAGAGAGGAAGGGCTAAAACTGGTGCAGTGATCCCATCTGACTGAAGCCCCAGTGATCCAACCTTCTAACCAGGTTCCATTTCTTAGCAGCATGGGAAATCAATGGTTTAACCCACAGGATTAATTCACTTTCCAAGCAAGAGACTTTTGGGGGACATTCCAGATCTAAACCATAACAGGTGGGTTGAGAGTAACACCCGTGGCATGTATCAGTGAGTGGTCTAGAACCTCTTCTTCCAGTCCTATCTGGAAAGATTCATGTATTTTGAGCCTCATGGGACTTCCATTACTGAGAAGTTAGCAGAAGTCTGAACAAATGGAGAACTAGACAGAGCCTGAGTTGAACTGTGACCTTGTCATTGAGCAACTTCAGTTGCCTCAGGCCTCAGCTGTAGCTTTGTTTCCTCCCAGGAAGAATCAGTCCAGTATCACAATGGTGTCTTCGGAACTAGGAACTATATAGCTGATGATTCTGGCCTCTGAGGACCGAGTTCAAAGGAAACTTCAAATGCCAACATGAGCCATAATCGCTATTTTTCTTTGTTTCACTTTGACACATACCTGGATACTGGGAACCCCAGGGACTGGTCCCCATCACCCTAGCCCTTCCTGTGTGTGAGGCTGGAGAGAAACAAATGTAGATCTAAGCTAAGTAATAGGTTGAGGAGCTGCATTGCCCCTCAGCCTGAACAGCCAGGCTGTAAGCACACGTGGAGGACAGCTGTAGGGAGAGGGTCACCTGCCTGCCAGGACCTCTGGTGTTTGATAGAGGGGGCAGCTAAGTGACTGCAGAAGGGGGAAAAGCAGGGCTTAGGCACCTACTACCTCTCTCCCTGCTCAGGATTGGCTAACACCTTGATTTACTTGGCCTTTCTTCCAACTGATTCTACCACACATTCTGCCACCTAAGTGCATCGGTTCATGGCTATGAGATACAGTTACATTTCCGAAGTGGACACCAAGGGACACACATCTGCATGGTATATAGTCCAGAGGCTAAACATATTAAATCCAACATCCATAAAAATAATTTAAAAACTGCTGTGGAAAGAACTATGTCAAGACACTACCTTGAAAGACCAGCATGACCTCCACTCTTTTCCATTACCCTCTTGCCCTCAAGCATTTGATAGTTGACTCAGGAAATGACCCATACACAGTAACGGATCATTCGAGGATATCCAGTCCCATTAGCCATCTGACTTTGAAATTCACCAAAAGAATTCCAGAAGGTGACTTCTGAAGCACAGAACATTTTCCAAGATTCTGTGGAATCAAAAGAGAGGGCCCTTTTCATGGAACCAAAAGGAGAAGCAGACAGCATGAGCAGCTGTGACTGTCATCCATGAAGGTTACCTCCTAGGGATACACAGAAGAGTCTAGAAGAGGGACAGTGCATCTGCAGAGAGAAAACATTCCAGGGATCCTGCCAATCTAAATCTGATTTTCTGGAAACCTCTAGACAACCCACCCTACGAGATCCCTCTTCCCAAAGCTCATGCACCGCGCACATCATTGTGTTTTAGCATTTGACATGCATAGTCTCATGTCAACTGTTTATATACACAAGTTACTTCCTGCATAGATTATCAGATCCTTGAGGGCAGGAGGGCAGAAAGGCAGTGCAAGAGTGGACAACCCCTGCTCTGTCAAAGAGTTCAAGATTAAAAGATAATCGGTGCAATACCTTAGCGTAGTACTGGGCATGCATCGGAAGTGATGAGTGCATAAATTTGTGGCTTTCTGCCCTTCTTCCTAACTCCCGCCTATCAAACACATACCTCCAAAAAAAAGAAGAAAATGCAGCTTTGCTCTTGCCCTTTCTAGGAGCCACTGAATTTTATGTGTAGTGCAAACAGCATCCACTTAAAACTTGTTATTTAAATATTTAGAAAATAAAATTTGGTTAACCTCTCAGTGCTTACTGTTCCTAAGAAACTATGCAAAACAAATTCATAAACTTTGTGTGAAATCAAGCTATACAGTATTTAATAATTTAGCATAGATGGGTGTAGTGGTGTAGTTTTGTAATCCAAGCAGTCTGAGGCCAAGGCAGGGAGATCATAGATTTAAGCTCAATCTGACACCTTAGTGACTTAGTGATACCTCTGTCTCAAAAAAAAAAAAAAAAATCAGTCAACCAAGTTTAATTAAATGGGATTGATGATAGCACTGCGTAACAGTGCCACCAAATTCTGTGGTACAGACACATGTCTGTTCACTGTGCCACAGGTGGTGTGATAAGTCTTCCACAACTGCTCCCTATGCTTCTCGGTGCCATGATCTCACCTGGTATGCATGGGCAGCTGTGCATCATTTTGCATTTATTTCCCCGTATTAGTATAATCAGTCAAATGAATAGTGATAGTGCCAACTCGTTTGCAGTCACTGCCATTAAGACATGGTGGCAGTTCTTCAGTATGAAAGGGGGACTCCAGACTGTGCTTGGCTGATTTCACATCACTGCATTGTTGAACTAAGAACCAACACTCCGATGTTCTAGTAGACACCGTGCGTATGGTCTTGGCACTGGCATCTTTCAACTTGGGTGAGGTAGGTGTTGTTATTTCTGTTTTTTATATGAGGACATTCAGACTGTGTGGGGGCATTTCCAGACACTTACCTGTTCAACCACCCCACAGATGATACAGTGAGGCTCTGTCTCAAGGATGTGTGCCTGCACATCCAGTCTTCTGCATGACCTAACCTTGGTGAATGTGGTATTGGTACATATTGGCAAGGAAGGATGGACAGGGTGTTGGAGAAGGGATAGAAGGTAAACAGAAAGTAGAATACACGTGGCCAGAGCTGGTAACGCGGTTCAGTCTGTGGTGCCCTGCTGCGTGAGATGCTGCAGGATGAGTTGAAGAAGAGTGTGAACTTTGAGCCAATTGGGAGCCGGGTGTGTGTCTTGTGGAGGCGTGCCACTCTCCATGGTACCATCTTTGATTTCACATAGGGCTGAGCAAGGGTCAGCCCTTGATAAGCTGAAGTTCTTACAAGTTCTAAATGGAGGCACAGAATATGAGGAATGTTTGCACTTGATTATGAATTTGTTTTGTTGTATCATTTGTTAGAAACAGTAAGCATTAGGTGGTTAAACAGAATTTTATTTTCTAAATATTTAACATATGTAAAAGAGTCTAACATTTTAAATGGATGCTGTTTATAATGTACATAAAATTCAGTGACTCCTAGAAAGGGCAAAGAGGAGAAGTTCTGAGTTGCTTCCCATTGTTTGATCCATGCTCCTAGTTCCTGGTATTTGCTGTTTTCTTCTTTGAGTCTCAAGCTGAACATTTATTCTCAGAATCCTTTGTGTTGGTCTTGGTGGGGAAGAGGGAAGGGTCTAAGAGTTGTGGGAATGGTGAGCCACAGTTTTCATCGATTTCCAATGGGAGAGCTTAAATCTGAAGCCCCTCTGCCACCAGGGTTTGAAAACAGTCAATGAAAGATGTGTTGTCCCCAAGTTCCCTCTTACACAAAGCTATGGGAAGAGGCTGTCCAGCCTTTCAACTTTGAGTGGGGAGAATTTAGGAAAGTCATGCTTTAGGTAAGGAGCTACTTGGCACACGAAATAAATTGTCACAACAGGCTGGTGCTCAATGCAACTTTTCTATGACTTGCAATTCATAATACAATATTATCTCCCACTAAAACCTCACCTTCTCTGTAGCAAACTTAACTTTCTTTTGTTTTGCAATGGCAAACTGAGTCATGTGTAGTTTCCACAATCACATACGCACATCAGTAGTGCCCTCACCAAAGTCTTTCTTTTTCTTGGCTCTGCCGATAGTCAGAGGACAAAGAAAGCAGTCACCACCCAGAATGATAATTACTCTTTTGGACACATGACTTCATATTCTCAATCTATTAAGCGCACAAAATCTGAAAATGAGTGGTATTAGTGATTCTATTGAAATGGATACCAGGGGACTTAAATCAAATAAAGCCAGCTCGAGTCCTGTAATCCCCAGTGGAATATGTGCTAAGAGAGTCGGTGACTTAGGACATTTAGAGAAGAAGAAAAAGAAAAGCCACAGAAAAATGCAATAGTGGTCACCCATGGTGTCCTCCTTGCTACTGCTTAATCTGTGGTGCTTCAGGTCCCGTCAGCTGGCGGGGGTGGTAGGGATACGGGCCGATGCCAGGGTGGGCAGCGATTGTGATGAGCAAGGACCAGATTCCTAGCTCCCACCCTCTATGTCATTTCTTTTGTTCTTTCACTCTTTTTCTCCTTCCTTCACTCTCTTTCCTCCTTCATTCCTTTTCCATTTCTTTCCTTCTTCTCTTCTGTCCTCCTTTCCCCGCTTTCATTTTTGTTTTCTTCTTTCTCTTTCCTTTTTCTCTCTCACTTACATGTTTATACACTGGGTGTCCAGCCCAGGGCCTTCACACTGAGTTGAATCCCGAACCCACTTGATTTAAATTTTGGATTTTGAGACAGGAACTCACTAGTTTGCCCAGTCTGGGTTTGAATTTGCAGTCTCCTGCCTCTGCCTCCTAAAGTGCTTGGATTATAGGTTTGAGCTACCTGGCTCAGCCCAGTTCCTCTTGTCTGCCTTCCTACATTCCTCATGTTGTTAAGATTCTAAGTAACCACTGGCCTTTTATTGATGGAGTCCATCCACAGAATGATCAGCTACACCCTAAAGAACTGCTCCATGGTCACACCACAGAAAATCTCACTCATATTTAAAAAAAAAAAACCCTTTTACTGGAAACTCAGATGCAAATTACATCAAGTTGGGATGTGTTCCATGACGTCTGGCCATACAGTGATTCTCTCCCCAACTTACTTCATTGTTACAGACCCACGGGCCATCCAGGAAAGGGGAGAACTTCCTCATCTGCTTGTTTGTGGGACATTCTTTGGGGAAAAGAGGCTTTGTTACCTGCTCTTAAGAATCTTACCCTGCCCCCAAGCCCTGGATCCTACCGTCTGTGGTTCCAGAAGTCATGGTCAGTTTCTCCTTGGAGGCCTAAGTGTAGGATTTCAAGTCAAATCAAAGCCCTGGGCAAGTCTCACTAGTTCCACTTTAGGAGTGCTGATCAAGTGTCTTCACATCCTGTCCTTTACCCCTCAATGCCCCCCACTCCACCCCCTGGAGACCCATGTTAAAAATCACTTCAAAGCAGGAAACTTGGCTGATGGATTAATCAATCAACCAACAAGTATTTATTGAGAGCACCTAATTTTTACTCAGTAAATGCTGACTGGAGCGGATGGTGCCATGACAGGTAATGGAGGGTCCTTCAAAGTCAGACAGAGGACTCAAAAGGATACTCATCATGCCACGTGTTCAGCCAACAGATGGCTACCAAAACCCACGTGCAAACTGAGTAGTGCTCTCAGAAGTGGGGCAACAGAAGACAGATTAGTGCGCCATCCCATGGAGCTTCTTGTCTGTCACCGTCACTGTCCTTAAGTGCCAAGAATGAAAGTGATATGCATTGAGGTGAGAACTCAGGCTGTGTGGGCAGCTTCCAGTGATCACGGAGGTGGGGGATTGAAGATCACTGGAGGTTTTTGAGGCCTGCAAGGTTGTGACTGAGCAGTCCTTTTGGGAATCTGATGTCGGTGGCAGAACACAAGACGAAAGGTTACAGGGTTAAATAGTGTCCCTTCCCCACCACAAATTCTATACCAGAATGTATAGAAATAGGGCCTTTGCAGATATAATTGAACGTAGACAAGCTTATGTTGGCGAGGGGGCTCTACATTTATGAGCTGGTAGTAGACCTGGTGAAGACACACACACTGACAAAAGTGACAGGAGGATGGAAGCGGTTTTTGGAAGGATATAGCCACAAGCCAAGGAACACCAAGGATTCGTGGCCACCCCTGGAATCTAGGAGAGAAGTGTTCAAGAATTTCCTCCCCAGAGCCTTCAGCCAGAGGTAGGTCCTGCCAACACACTGATTTCAGACTTTGGCCTCTAGAACTGGGAGAGAGTAAGTTTCTGTTTCCAACCACCTCATTTGTTCCAGCAGCCACAGAAAATAAATTTGATGGATAATCGTCTAGAGTAGAAGAGATGACCAGGCTCAGACACATCTGAGTTTCGACCCAGAGGGACCACGAAACATCCTTCTTCCTCCCGGAGCCATGGCTCCTCTAGGTTGAGAGAAAAACAAGGAAAGGAATTGCTAAAAAGATTGTCTTCAACTCAGGTAGCAACTGAGCTTGGCCAAGTTCATGTTCATGTGCAACTCACAGTGTAGGTCAAGTGCAAACCAAAACAATTCTGGTCCACAGGAATATGGGCGAGGAAGGAGTCACTGAAGAAACAGGAACAGTAGAGAAGCAAAGAAATTGTGTCTGCTAGACGTGGTCCAGGTTCTGCGTAGAGGAGATGGCTTCTGGATAGAGGTTGGGTCTGTTGATGCATGTTGAATAGAGGGAAGAGAGAAGGACCAGAAATATAGTATCATTGCTCCTTGCCCAGAGGCCATGACTTCACTCCAGAGCCGTGGACAGCACACGAGGGCCCGTGGAAACTTTTGAAGGGATAAACTAATGGATGAATGAACTAACTGAATGATCTGGACTTGAAGAGAGGAAGAGGACTTTGATGAAGAAGGGAGGATAATGTCCATAATTAAAGGTCAGGGACAAGCTGAGTAAAAAAGGTTGAACACAAAACATTGAGCAATTTGATGGAAACCCGGAGAGAGGAGAATTTAAGGGAAGTCAGGGATGTAAGGAATCCTGAAGTTAAGGAGAAAAGAGTAAAAGCTGGGACCAAAGGCCAGTGGTAGTCGTTCCAAGGGTTTGTCAGAACATGAAGATTGGAGAAGGGTCCTAATAGAGGGATGGAAGGAAGGCTGTTTTTGGAGGTAGAAAAAAAAAAAGAACAAAAGGAAATTTGAAGTTGCTGGAGATAGGAGCTTTTTCACAGTTCTCCAGAAACAGGGGTGAATGGGTAGATGAAATAATACTTATTGAGCACCTACTGTCTGCCAGGTATTATGCTTGCCATCTTTGAAGACCTTTTGTCACCATCTGAAATCTGGGATCACATGCAATGTTAGCTTTGGACAGTAAGCATGAAGTTTTCCTTTAAAGATGGAGACGAAGTTGATGGATGACTGTCACAGGAGGTGGGCTCAACGAGGTCTCTGTTTATTCACTACCCCCTGGACACTTGCTCTGTGTCGACAGAGTTAAGAGCCTCAGATCTATGACCTAATAAAAAACATCCAGCACCCTAGAATGTTCTGTCACAGTCCTCATCTTGGAGATGAGGAACCTTAGTCTCTCTGAAAACCTTGCCAAATTATTTCAGTGTGCCGGTAAATATGTGTGAAGCTGGGATTTGAAACTGGGTGTGTCTGGACCAAGAGCTATATATTTCTCAGACTCAGTTTCTTCTTTGGTGCCATTATTCCTCCTGTGGTTTTGTTGTATTCAAAGCATAAAGAAATTGTTCAGGAAATATCAACTATTGTTTTTCCAGTCACTTTCCCCTTCGGGATGATTTTGTCAGGACCCCACCTCTCTTCCAACACCCTCCATTGCTCTGTGGAGTACAAGACTTTCTGGAGCCCAGGAAGAAGTAGCAGAAGTGTTGCAAAATTGGGCCCATCTTCAACCTCAGGCCCAGGAGGTCAGTTGTTTGCTTTCAGAAAAGAAGCCATGTTTGGGATGCCGACTAAATACAGAACATGACCAAAAAGCAAAGGATGTTTCCAAAAAGGATAATGCAAAGTGAGACAATAGTTTCACAGATCAATAGGAAACCTTTAAAGGCCCTGATGAGCCAGACTGCAAGGTTGCGCCACTCCCGTAAGAGGAGAATGAGATGGATCAATAAGAGACGAAAACTGATATTAAATGGCTGAGACTTATCCCTGCTACAGGGCGCTCCTTTCTGATCTGGCTCCCTTGTCAGACTGTTCGTCCCCTTCCTCCCTCTGTGATGAGATCGTAAGGCGCTGGGGTGGGAGCAGTAGGGCTGCAAGTGGCCCTGGAAAGATGGCAGCTGGAAATCCTTCATCATATTTAACTGATGTGGTGGTTGGTTCCCATGATAAGGGATGTTGGAATTCAATAGCTGAATGTGGAGGAAATGTATGCTCTTCTGTCTGTTTCTTCTTTCTTTCCCTCCCTCCCTCCCTCCTTTCCTCCCTACCTACCTACCTTCCTTCCTTCCTTTCTACCTACCTACCTACCTCTTTCTTCCTTTCTCTTTCTTCTAATTTCTTTTTTGAATCTTCATTTCTCTATAAACATGTCAAGCTTGCAATTACATAACTTAACTGGTCATTGTTATCTTCCTTGTCACCACCAGGATCACCACCCCAACCACTCCTACCAATATGTCAATGTGGCTTTATGGGTAGAGGAGAAATATAGGTCAAAAAGGCCATAACTTATTAGCTGGGTGGCCCTGAGCAAGTTAAAAGTCCTCTCTGACCTACACGCAGTTCATCATTGACATAGGACAGTGACATCTCTGAGGTCACTGTAGCAGTTACAGGAAGCCAGGAAATCACTTATCATAGTGTCTTGTCCATAACCAGGACTCAGCTTGCTCTCGCACGGCCCACAGCTGCAGTCCATGCCTGGCCCCAGCGGGAAGCGCATGCTAACACCTTGGCGAGCCCAGACTGACAGCTGGGAGTCCAGGTCAAGTGGAAGGGGTTTTGAGGAGGGGAAGAAGATGAAGAGCCAGCGATCTTGTTCAGAAGGAGTTTGCAAAGGCTCCGGGAAGGTTTGACTCCCTTCAAGAATTTCTTGCCACCGCTGCACTATTGTTGTTCCCTTGTCCAGGTGCAGAGCCCGTAGCTTTCCTTTTGAGCTCCTTGTGCCTATGGCATGTGCAAGGGAATCAGTCTTTGAGTTTTTTTTGTCTTTTTATTTCAGAAACCATAGTGTGGCTTTGAGTTCTTCGGTCTCCCTATCTATCCTCTCCATCCCTACCTTTCTGTGATGGCCCTGAGATCCATTCATGGTACAGAATAGCAGGGCCTACAGGTCAGGAGACCCACCCTTCTGCCCTAAGTACTGATGCTTTCAACATGTACTGGGCCCACCTATGGGTCAGCACAGCGCTGGGCAGTGAGGACCATGAGATAAATAGCACAAAGGCCTTACCCATGAGCCAGGCTCTCCTTATCAGTAAAATCCAGCACCATGCACTGCTTTGCTCACTGCACCTGGCCCTGCCTCACGAGAAGGCTCTTGAGAAGTCGTTATTCTTTCCCCTGCCACCTCTTCCCATCACCTCAGAGGCCCTTATGAACCCTTCCTGCTCTACCTCTGCCCCACCGCTCTGGGCCTGTGGCCTCCTCCCTGTCCTCTCCTGGCTTCTTGCTCTGTGTCGCTCCTTCCCGCCGTGACGTGTAGGTTCCGCTCAGCATCTTGTGTCTATGTTCCTTGGCCACTTGTCCCTCATGCAGGGTGGGGACATTCTCTGTTTATCTCTACTCTGGATAAATGAGTATGTAAGCGTCTGGGTGTGCAACCCATCCCTACAGGATGAGCTTTCTGTCATGGCCGGTAGCCCAATGTGCTGCGGTGGGTGGTGCCTGCGGTATCTGGACGAGGTAAATGCAGAATGTCAGAACCTAACCGACAATTGCCAGACTTTCCCTCCTCCTATCTGAAAATGGATTCTCTACTCTAATATTAATTCTGCCGTCAGAGTCATTCTTTTCACAGCATGGTGCCTGGCTCCTCTGCATGTTCTCTCCATGTTGAGCTCTTCCTTGGTAACTGTGTCTGTAGTACATTTCCTTCAAAACATAAAGGGAATGTCTGTACATCCATTTCTTTCTCTCTGATTCCCTTTCCTTGGCACACTGCAATTCTTTCAAAGGAGGAAAGAGATATATTTTTTTAGAATGCCTCTATGTGCTCGGTGTTCTAGAACAATTCCTTGGATGTACCTCATGTAGAAGTTTCTTGCCTCATTTTAACAAGGAGGCTCGGGAGTCTCAAGCCCTGCTCTATAACTCACACATAATTACATGACAGGTCTCCAGAACACTGTGGTGTCTGTCCCTTGAAACACACACATGGATGGCATGTGGGAATGAAAATGCATACAAACACAGCCAACAGGCTCTGTGTGGCATTCACGCTGAAGAACATTCGTTTAAGCACCTTTTGTTGCTGAGTGCCACTGAAGAGTTTTATGATGGCTTTGGAGTTCCTGTTTTCTAGTTTCTTTTTCCTTTTCTTATTCTTTTAAAAATTTCTTTTTGAGTTTGCAGTGCTTGGGATCAAATTAAGACCGGCACTTTACCACTGACCATCCTTGGCCCTGGCAGTGACTGTCTATAAGTAGCTGTGTGTGCAAAGAACACACATCAGGGCACATCCAGGCAGAAAGTAGAGCCAGAGAGCCTGAGTTCAAGCCCAGAGCTTTGTATCTAGTGTCCTCAGGCTACACCAGGAGCCAATTCTTCATCAGGGCAGTGAGGGCTTTTCACCTCTTCACCACCTCCTGTTGGGATTCAGGGGAAGGATTCTATGGGTGAGTGTGTGTGAACCATGTAGGCCCTGCTCAGTGCACAGTGGGACCACAGAAACATACACTGCTGATTTCTTGAGGACACTATCTTGATAGCTCCAGACTTCATTTTCCTGTTGAGGCCAGGAGCAAACTTCCCATGTAGAAGCTATACTGTGAGTGCCCCATGAATTGAGTCATGAAGAGCCACTAACTCAGAGACTGGGTAGCAGCAGGTACTTTTTTACTTAACACATGACTGTTCCCTTCCCTGTTGTTTGAGGGAGCACTACCCACTGAGGGCCCAGGGAAGGACCAAGGAGAAGGAAACAGGGACATATGAGTGTCAGAGCTACACCTGGCTGAAGCTGCATCTTGGGGGCCACCTAGGGATGGTCCAGCTTTGAGTAACAAACTGGACTCCATCCCACCCCTTGGTCCCAAAGCTGCTGTGTGAGTGTCCTCTTCACAGGCAACAGTGACAGTGTGGAAAGTGACTCATGTCTGCCCTGGGATTTCTCTGAGTCACTGTACGGCCCGGTGGTAACTGGAAGAAAACACCCCTGATCAATACCACATTTCCAGATTTCACTGGTGTTCTTAGTAGCTCTGTGCTCTTTTGGAAGGCTGCATTGGGCTTGCATCCATTTTTGGAGCACAGGAAAATGGAAGAGGCCACCCTGTGAGTTTGGACACGAGGACCCGCCGAGTTCTCTGAGATGTGCCTCCTTCCAGATGCAGTGAGGAATAGTGAGGTTGCCTCAATACGAACCTGTCTCTCTCTCTCTCTCTCTCTCTCTCTCTCTCTCTCTCTCTCTCTCTCCCCCCTCCTGACTGACGCAGGGGGGTGGCAAGTTTGAGCCCAGCCTGGATGACTTAGTGACTCTGTTCAAAATCAAACCTAAAAAGGGCCAGAAATGTAGCTCAATGTGATGAGGGCCCTGGGTTCTGTTCACAGTATTTAAAAATCAAGAAAGGGTGCATGGGTATCAAAATTTGGGGAGTTTAATAAATTAATACTGCATTAATTCATGCTGCATTATATTTTTTGAGTTTTATCTGTCTTTTTCAAGACCTGCTTCAAAGGAACTCATGAGTGGAAAAACCACCATTCTGGGCTGCATTTCCCAGCTGTGCCCTGAAAGGAAGTTTTAGATGGTAGTCAGAGGAAGAACCAGGTCTAGGTGCGAACTCCTTGCTTTCTCGACTGGCTTCTCTTCCTCTCACTTGTGTAGGAGAGGTTCTAAGCCAGGTGTAAATTGTTTCCAACACTTGAGGACAACTATTGCTTGCTTCCCTTTTTGATAGACAGGGTAGCCTCCAACCTTATTCCACCATAATCCAGCAACTGGACATCATTTTAATGCCTTTCTCCCTTTCTTGTCAAGTAATGTTTTCTGACAATAAGCTTGTTTATAAGGAGTGACTATGTAGCATCTTTCTTAGCTGGAAAGAGCCAGCTCTGGAGAGGCCTATCCTTCACTCAGGAGGGTCCCACTTCACACCCAGCCGGTGTTTACCCAGGAAACCTAAAAGCTAACGAGCCCAGCCTCCTCCTCAACTTTCTTCTTTGATTAGTATGAAGGGAGAACCAAAATGTGAGTGAGACCTGGGCTTACATGACTCGGCTGGAATCCTGTTGGCATTTCATTCAGTATCAGGGGTGGTCCCTAAATGAATTGAATCCCTGTCTTGGAGGTAGGTGAGTTCCCCATATAAAGTTGTATTCAAGACCAGAGGAAATGATTGCCTACCTGATTCAGACTGGATGACCCTGTACATTGATTGCTTGATTCTCTATGAAACACCCATGTTTATTATCCTGAGAACAAAGACATATTTTAAGGGCTTCCTGAGCCCAATATTAAAAAGGTATTTCTGGAAGCTGTGTGCAGGCCATGCAGGTAAGACTCCACAGGCCAAGTTTTAGATGTGTCCCTCATACTTACAAATGCAGTTGTTCCATTTTTGGTTTCAAAATGAGAACCATTTTTTAAAAGTCAAACCACCAATCTAACACCTTTTTGAAATAAACACATAAGGTGCCCCTCTGTACACTGTTTCCCATTTTTTCATAGCCTAGTGTTTTTCATTGAGGATTGGGTTTAAGTAAGAGATGCTAGAAACTCATGGTATCACTTCTGTTGTATCTGTTGGTTGCAATGGCTGTGATTCAAAACAATGGGATTCTTCCCCTTGAGACACAGTGGCACATGTGTATAGGCGCAGGATAAATCGTTGGTGGCTATCTATGTAGATAACCCCGTACACACACACACACTCACACACACACACACTCTAGGCCATGGCACGGAGGAGCCACCTCTGATAAATACAGGCTCAGTGTGAGCCTTCGGCACCCCTGATTACTGTCATGGGATGATTGTGCGATTTCTGTAGGAACCCCGGCGGTGGAGACTTGGGGTATTGCCATTTTCACTAGAGGAAAATGAAAAAGAAAAAGAACTAGGGCATGCTTTTGTGTAAGTAAAAGGAAGGTGTGTGCCTGTATGTATATGTGTACCAGTGTGTATATGTTCACCTGTATGTATGTGTGTGCCAGTGCTCATGTCTGGTGCACATAAATGTGTCTCTGGTGAGGAAATGAAGGGGATTTTAGACTTCAAGTTCAGACATTGTGCTATTCTGCAACATCCTGATCTCAGCCCACCTTTACCAGCCACCAAACCTTTGTCCAGACTGTCCTTTATGCATGACCAACTTGTTTTGTGCAGAAAATCATGTCTTTGCTCTTCTTTAATTAGCAGATCAAGGTCCACTGCTTTGTGCCCTTCGTAAAGATCCTTTGAAAACAAGTCAAGCTTTCTTGGTTCTTCCCTTTCCTGAGAAATGGTAGCGAATTAATAAGAATTTGCTAGGCGGTATGTCAGCCCACGAGGGGAGAGGAGACGCATCACAAACTCTCGCTCAGGAAGAGATCTTTGGCTCATTTGCAGGCTCTCTTTTCTGATTTTACTTCGTGGCAGAAGGAGGCCTCTGCGGGGTGGGTGGGGCTGAGCTCGAAGGGGCCTTCTAAGGGAAAAGGGAGAACAGTACTCGGAGGGGAAAATGTTGAGAAAGCATTTGAGAATAAAGTGACAATGTAAAGGAAATGTTTCCACTTGAAGATTTATATTTGGTTTGACTCGTGCTTGGCAGAGAGGGTAAGCACCGGAGTGACTGGAACGCGTGTTCGTGTTCGGAGCGATGATTTCTCCTCATTACCCACTCCAGGCTGCATCTGTCAGGATGTAGCCAACATCATTTAACCGAAGGGATAGAGAACTCTGTGGAAGGCAATGCAGGCCTAAGGCCATTCATCAAACCCAAACAGAGCCACCGCTTTGAAAATAAAGCTTCACAGAGCGCTGCGCCTCTGTGCTTGCAGAAACCAGGTTCAGTACAACTCCCTACCAAAACTACAACTGCCTGCATTTTCTTTTTTTTCACAAATGGATAAGTTGATCCTAAAATTAATATTGAAATGTGAACGACCCCAGATAATTATAATCTTGACATAAAATAACAAAGGCAGAGGATTCATGCTTCTAATACCATCTGGTACTTGTGTTAAGATACACTTATAAATCCATGGAATGAACTGTTAATACAGAAACCTATCCACCCATGGACGATCAATTTTAGAAAGGTTATTCAGATCACTCATTGGAGAATAAACAGTCTTTTGAAAAACTGGTAGTGAAACAATCTGATATCAACATAAAAAGAATGAAGCTGGATCCCCACCTCACACCATGTACAATTCCTCTCAAAACTCAGAATGGATCAAAGAACTAAATTTAAACCCAAATTATAACATACCTAAAGGAAAACACAAGCATCATTCCTTGTGATCTTTGATTATGAACTGTTTTCTTAAATATAACCAAAAAAAGAGAAATAGATAACTTGTGTTTCATCAAAACTAAAAACTTTGTACCTCAAAGAATACTAACTACCAAGAAAGTGCAAAGCATGACCCACAGATGAGAGAAAACACTTACAAATCACATACCAGAAAGGAGTCCAGAGTGTAGCATCTATGCAGAAATCTTACAACCCAACAATAAAATGACAAACAATTCAATTGAAATATACAGGAAGAATTTGAGTGCATATTGTTCTTAAGAATATAATGACTAAAAAGGTATTCAGCACCATTAATCATTAGGAAAGTGAAAATTTAAGTGGTAATTTGGTATTACTCTGTACACATTAAGATGACAAAAACAACAACGAAAAAAAGAAAAATAAGATTTGGTAAGGATGTGGGAAAATTGGAAGCCTCTGTCATTGCTGATGGAATATGAAATGGAGTAGCGACTGTGGGAAATAATTTGTCTGTTCTTCAAAAATTCAAATGAAGTAGCACACGACTTGGTGATTCTACTCCGAATAATGTAGACGAGAGAGAAAAAATTAACACAAAACGTGTACCCATAAGTGTTCATAGCTGAAGTATTTATAAGGCCCAACAAAAACAACTGTACAAAATAGGGGTTACCCACACTCAGTCAGAAAAGGTACGAAGTACTATGTGCATTACAGCATCAGTCAATCTTTGAAGCATTATACTGAGTATAAGAAACCAAGCACAGAAGAACACGCATTAAAGAAATTCATTCACACTAAAGCTCTGGCAGCATAAAGCAGTGTGGTAGTTGCCAGTAGGTAGCGGGGAAAAAGGTTTGGGAGTTACAGGATTTATTTTTGGAGATACAGAAATATGGACATGGTGGGGATGGTGCATACCATTGCAGAGGTACTAAAAAGGCTGAAGTGGTAAATTTCATATGACATGAAATTGACCCCAAATTATAAAACAAGAGTAAGTTCTGATTTGGGAAGACAAGGTGTTGAGTCTTCCAGCAAGGTCTTTGCGTCTGAGGGAAGGCGTTCTCTGCTCTCGGATGTATCCGTAGCTGACACGGCAGGGGCTGTGGGAGAGGAAGGCAAAAGGTGTGCCCGTTGCCCTCGAACTTGGCCTGAACTTGGCTGCCCTTAGTTCACACCGGCATGCTTTGTATAGGATCAGCATGGATTTTTTCAATCTTCCCTAGACCATGAGCTTGTCCATTTTAGGTACCATTTTTTATTTTGTTCAATAACAATTTATTAAATACCCACTTTAGGGTTGGCATTGGCCATGCCAAAATAATAATGGCATCCTCATCAAAGCAATAATGCTGTGATGGAAGCTAATAATTACACGGGGAGAGCTAACTCTACGCATTGGGCCATTCCGTACACAAAACAGCCTTATACGTAGGAGTGACTGCTATTTTTTTTTCCATTTTGCAGATGAAGAACCTGAGGGGTGAGGGCATTAGACTCATACTCAAAAGACGTACTGCTTATGAACTCAGGGTGAAGATTTGAACTCTGCTGGCCTGACTCTCATAATCCTGATCCTCAGACCCTCAGTGTATTGAGACTGCTGTATTCCCTCTTCAGGTCCCCTTGATCCCCTCGCTCCTCACACAGATAGCAAGTATATGCAAAGAGAAATTAAAAACTGGACAGCTTCTTGACCCGCCAGTCTCCAGAGAACAGGCAGCAGAGGTTGGGGGCTTGATAAAAATGAGGCGTCGCCATTCGACTAAGCTGGTCATGCCTAGCACCTAGCATCTTCCAGCCCTGGAGTCCAGGCTCCACGAGGGCAGGGCCTTTTTTTTTTTTTTTTCATGTTTCTCTTAACTGCTATGTCTCCAGCATCTAGGTCCTATGTGTATTTAGCACTTGTTGAGTGACTGTTTGAATTCCAACATATACTGATGCTTAGCAGTAGATAGGCATCTTCACGAGGTTCAGATCCTCCCATTTCACACCAACTTTGTGAGCGAGCTGCTAGTAGATGCAGGTTATGATAAGTAAGGGGAAACTGAGGCAGGGAGAGATGAACTGACTCACCCCGGGTCCATTTAACTTGAAATTGGTGGAGCCAGAACTCAGGACCAGGCCACTTGGGGCCAGGTCCTTCCCTCAAAAATGATCACTCTATATCCACGGCGAAAGGAGGGTATACCATTGCAGATTTTGAACTCAAAGTAGTCATGGCCAGAGTTTGTTATGAAACTGACAACCTGATCACTGTCCCCACGGTGCCCACCTGACCTGGGACTGGCTGAAATGCTGCTGACGTGTCCAGCTCGGGCATGCCGCGGGTTGCGCTAGGGCTGCTGAACGTGAGATCATCTCTGTTTCTATGTCCTGTTCTTTGAGTTGCTTCCTAGGAGGTGGGTGAGCATGTGCTCTAAAAAAAGAAAGGGGACAGGCCTACTGTAAACAGCACCCTGGGAATCTGAGGCAGGAGGATCGCTAGATTGATCCCAGCCTGGGCAATTTAGCAACTTGGCGAGACCCTATCTTAAAGAAAAAAAAATTAAAAATGGGCTGGGGGGTGTATCTCAAAAAAAATTAAAAATAGGCTGGGGGTGTAGCTCAGTGTGAAAGTCCTGGGCTCTAACTTCTGTACCCAAAATAAAGCAAGACAAAAAGGCAATGGTTTTCCCAGTTTGACTTGTAGGCTGAGGAGGAACCTGGGGGGCTTTTGGCGGAGTGGCAGGTGCTCCTCCCACCTCCTTCCTCCTCCTCTCTCCTCCTTTCTCCTCTCCCGTCCTCCCTCCTCCTCCCCCATTCCTCCCCCCTTCCTCCCTTCCTTCTCTCACCCTTCATTTCTGTTCTCCAATGATAATACAGAGCATAGTTCCATGGTGCTTCCATCACCAGAAAAGAGCAAGCCAAGAGAAAAGCGAGCCACGTGACTCAGGACGCTGAAGTCTTGGTGAGCCTCTGTAAAGTGGCACATTTTTGGCTGTCTGTTACGTTATTACTTTTTAGATGAATACACTGTCTTTCTTTAGGCATCAAAGGGCTCAGGCAAAGATTCGACCTTCTAGGGTTCATTCAAATCCCAGCTCTACGGGGAATTTGGGAAAATAAATAGATCTCTCAAGAGGAGTTAAAACTCCTAGTTTCCTCAGGTACCGAATGGACTAGCACAGTTGCTTTATACCGTGAAATTATTATTTTAGGTCTCTAGGTTTCTGTCGTCCTGTTCTTCATGAGGGGCAACTTTTGCCTTTCTCACTCACTAAACGTTCGTCGTCCTCTGTCTCCAAAGTGTCGCTAAGCAGAGAATTGTCTCAGTACATTGTTTTGAATGTAAAACGTCACTGATTCAGAAAGCTTTTTCTAGAAAACCTGACATGTTTGTGACAGGTCTGATCATCTACATTCCTTAAGGTGACCAAATTTGCCTAATTTATTTTGGCTCCTAGGAACAAGGTTTTCTGAGTTCATGCTTTATTTTCCTCCGGCTGTAGATGCTGTAATTTAGGAGAGGTAAGGAACCTCTTCTATTACAAGTTAACAAATCCTAGGAAATCGCCTTCCCACAGGGAAAATGCATTGCTGGAGAATGAGGAGAGAGCTGAGAAGTGGGACGGGAGTTGTCACCATTTCTGTTGCCTTCACTCCTAATAAATATTTAGGTTAGATTGGATTTAAGTTAAGTTGATGACTATTTAGCTTTAATAGTCATCTGTTGATAGCTGTACTTAAAGGAAATTTTTAGCTGAGAATCTTTGGCTCTTAACTAAAATGCATGAAAAACACAACACCTCTCTCCTACTACAAATTTATACTTACTATGAATTCATAACCCCAGATCCTCTTGTGTAATTATTGTACAAATCCAGTTTCATTTCGTTTTTCCCTCATGTAGAAAAAAACAGATGGAAAAAAACTCATTTAGAACTTACTTTGTATGATTTATTTCATAGGATAAGCTAAAAAATTATGATAAGCAGAGTAATGGTCCCCCAAAGATGTCTGTGTCCTAATCTCCAGAACCATTTTGTCTCACAAACAAGCAGGAATTAAGTTTGTAGATGAAATTAAGGTTATCAACTGAATTGCAAGCAGAGAGATTATCTTGCATTGTCCAAGTGGATCTAGTGTAATCAGAAAGGTCTTTGAAAATGGAAGGAGGATACAGTGTGAGAACAACACAGTCTGAGATGAGCCAGATCCCTCATTGTTGGCTTCAAAGATGGAAGGAAGAGCTGTGGACCAGGGAATGTGCATTGTCTCCAAGAAGCAGGAGGAAACATATATCCTTATAACACATTTATTGTTTCCAAGTGAGACCCAGGTTGAACTTCTGACTTCCAGAACTACAGTGATCACATTTGTGGTGTTGTTAAGTCCTTGAGTTTCTGGTAATGTGCTTCAGTAGCAACGGGAGTCTGATACAGAAATGTTACTGGATCTCCCCCTGGACGGTCAGTCTTTCTCCTACTTTGAATTTCTATTTTTGTGTGAAATTTCATGCAGAGATGAGTGGAGAATCACTTGCAAACATTTTAAAGTTTCCATGATGGCATTTTTATTTTTTATGAGTCTAACCTATGTTCCAAGTATTCCCATCAAAATGGGAGGAGCCCATAAATTAAACTAGATTTAATCTTTCAATTCCCAGCTCTTTTGCAAGAAGGAAGAATAAAAAAAAAATCCAGCATCTAACAGTGTGTTGAATGATAAACAGACGTGGCAGTGTCATTCCTGCTTTTTCCCATCCAACGAAGCTGGAAAACCACTCTGTACTAGGGGCTGAAGCCCATGAATGAGATTAGACCTGAATTGTGAGGGAAATAGCAGATCCTAGAGTAGTAGAATATTTTCAAATTACATTTTTTGCTCCCTTCTCTCCTGCTTCCATGGTGTGAAGGGAACTTGTACTGCTTGACATGTTCCAGCTAGCTGGGACGCCCAGAGAGAGCCAAATGACTCAGCCCCTGGACCACTACCAATGTTTTCAGGAGTCAATCCTGCTTTTATTTTTGAAGGAACAATGTTTAACTGGGCTCAGTGGCTCTGTGTCAACTTACATCACCCTTTAATTGCAGATATGTCACATTAGACTACCCTCGATTTTGAAGGCAGGATCCCCAAGGTGAAGGAAGTGGTAGGATGGAGACAGTTGGTTCATTTTCTGCACCCTTGGCCCACAGCAGGACCACGTACTGAGGATGTCCATACTGGAAGCTCTCTAAACCTTTCCTCCAACATGCAAATGTGGGTTAAGTCACATTTATTAACCAGTTGTACAGCCAGCCAGCATGAAATCTCTCTGGAGGGTCCCTCAGTTGCCTCTCATCCACTGTAAGGAACTCAAGTGAGTTGGTGTTCAAAACACACCAAACTTAATTCCCACCAAAAGTGTTTTGTATTTCTCCCTTGATTACAAATGTATTTGTGGTGGATTCTGAGATAGATGATAGGTCCCCTTATTGTATTGCTTGGGGACTTGGAAAGCTAGTATCTATCTACATGGTAGACGGTGAAGTCATCAGCTCAGTGGCTTCAGAATTATCTAGGTCCTGTAAAGTAGATCTTGTCCAAGCTTGTCATCAATACCAGGAGAGCCAGCAAAAAGAATGCAAGAAGAATTGATCTTTGTATAGGTCCTTTATAGAACTGTCCTCCTTCCTGATTTGATCTTGTACAAAGTCATTGGTTGGCCCGATAAGGCATTTGACTTCTCTAGTAATAGGGAAAATATATATGGCTTGATTGATTTTCAAAAGGTAAACACTGATGATCTCTTTTACACTTGGGAGAACTGACAGGGGGAGTTTACGTAAGGACTTTTGGGAAGGTCTGATGAGGGTTTCTAATTCTAGAGAATGAATCTGACAGGCCTGCAGGGCTCTGGAAGGAGACGTGAAGAAGACGGCAAAATCATGGGAAAATACCCACAATGCTGTTGGGTTTGAGAACTTTCCTGAGAGATAATTTGTTTTCTGAATGAGAGGTACAGATTTCCCCCTTCATGGGCGGAGATGTAGAAGAATAGGGGATAAAACTCAGATTGAAGTTGAAAGCCAAGTTGGAGAAAATCAATTTATGAGAAAGATATGTATTAAATGGGTCACCTGATCAGAACCAGCCAGCAAGATGGCAGACCAAGCATGGTCAAGGTCAGGAGGTTTTTCCCACTGTGCACAATGGTCACTGAGCTAATTCCATATAGACTTTTTGTGTGAAGTATCTTTCCCCAGCTTTTTGTATGCACAGGTTAGCTCTGAGTGTTAGGCGTGTAGTCTTCTGTCACTAGGATTTGCCCATTGAGTTCTGATTGCCTGGCTGGTCTGTTCCAGTGGGCACAGCTCAGAAATGAAGGTGGCCGGAAACGGAGTAGCCTTGGAAGGGAAGAGAACAATTGTCGAACGTGATTATGGAAGGAATGACAGTAAGGACAGTGCCAATCTCATCTTTTCTGGTCTTTAAGTCCTGGCTCATTGCAGGGATGGGGACTCTTGTCATAGGGAAGGCGTTGTTTCCCTCTATTGGACGTAATGTACTGGAAGCTTGTTATTGTATGTCTCCAACTGATAAATTACTGTCTTTTTCGTTATAATAACACTGCGTTCCAGGCAAATGCTAGACACTCTCTACACATTTACTCCATTATTGACTCTTATGTTCTTTCAGGGAAGCCCTGCCCAGGTCCCCCTGATCTGGCTGCCACACTCTGGATGAGGTACCTGGTAAGGATGAAGAGCATATGTTTGAGGTTGGATTTGAGAAAGACCGTGCTGTTCTCATGATTCTGTTCAGTACTTTTTCCCACTTACAAGGACTTGAGATTCTCAGGCTACATTGCATTGTCAAGCCCAACAGTGATCTCCATACATTTTGAAAAACTGGTGAAAGGAAAAGTTGTGACCATCCTCCCTAATTTCACTATGCTCAGTTTTACGTATTATCTCATTATCTCCCTTAAGCTTAGGCATGTTCTAGGAGAATTTTCAAAGTGTAGTATCCATTGGTCCAATCAGATCGCAGCCTTTAGGTACAAAGCTCCACAAATCTAAACTTCATAAACACTCCCAGACACCTCAGTTCAGAGGCAGGTTTTATAACTAGTGTTGACATCCTAAATTCTGGAACAAAGTGTCTCTCCTTCCCTCCCTCTCTTCCTGTTTGTTTTTCTCTTCTCTTTCCTTTACTTCACGCTCTCTTCTCTTTCATTTCATCTTTTTTCCTCCTGTCTTTCCTGCCAAAGCTGTGGTCCGAAGGCCAGTGAGAGCACCGATAAGTACAATTAAATCAAAGGTACTTAAATAGTTAGGTTTAATTACATGACAAAAATACTTATTTACTAGACTTTTCTGTAGAAAAAAATTTGGGAAACTTCTTGGCAAGTGCTTGTGGTACAGACTGAGACCTGGAGAGCCCTGGTCTGAAAAGCAGGCTCTGCAGGGGATAGAGACAGGAATGTGTTTACTGCTCTTGAGCAGAGGAGGGAGGTAGGAAGGGGGAGGCAGGAAATGAGGACAGAATCAACAAGATAGAGGGGCAGGGTGATCGGCATTCGTGTGGCCCTTCCCAGCACACCTTCCAAAGCTAAGTATTATACCAAATGCTTATAAAGTTAATGTTGGTAACGTTTTTGAGTGGGTCAATAAAAGTTTAATTCTGGATCCAGGTGGATCCCAGATGAGAAATGGAGAAAACAGGAAGCCTTAGAGGAGGAGGAGGGCACAAAATCTGGAAGCTCACAGATTTCTGGAAACATTTGAGGAGGGCTTCAGATTACCTGTCGTAGCTGTGAAAGTGAGATCTATGCCAAGGTTAAAGATGTCTTGGGAATAGAGAGATTGTAGAATTTATCAGAACAGTTGAGAGTTGAAATAACTGTAAGACAAGAGACATCCACGGGGGAACAGGGCCAGACTCCCTAGAAAAGCGTTTGGCATCCTTAGGCCCCAGAATGAGAGGAAGTGCTGTGGAACTGGTTCCAGTTTTCCCTGATGAGCTCAGGCTGTTAGGGACAGCGTCAGAGTCCATGAAATGGGATAGCAACTGGAGAAGGGGCTCAGGAAACGAGGAACAGATATCTCCAATTCTGCGAGAGGGTCACCTTTGCATATTTAGGTAAAAGATGATAGTACGGTTGGTTTTGGTAAGGGTTAAGAAAGGTCCAGATGAATTGCTGAACCCTGATAGAAGAAAGAGAGACGATGAACAAAGAAAGGAAAAGGGGAGGGGAAGAGGAAGGGAAGGAAGGGAGGGAGGGAGACCGGAAGGAAGGTCGGAAGTTGGTTTGAGGCTGTTCTTGCCCGGCTTCCTTCTAGATGAAGTGACTGTGGGATTCACGCCGCTCCCAGCCCCAGAGCTGGCTGTCAAACAGCTGTTCAACTGGATGGCAGCAGTGCTGCGCTCCAGGAAAAGCTGTGGCCCTGAAATGGGACAGGCCCAGGGGAAACAAGCAGGGGGCAGAGCTCTTGACTGCACAGCGCAAGCGTTTCCAGCAACACCCTCTCCCTTCAGTCTCTACCACAAATCCACTCGGTTTTAAAGCCATTTAGTTAACAATTATTACATCATGCAAAGATAGTCAAACAATATGCCCACATTTGCAGGATGTCTTTGGGTGGTTTTCCTTACAGGACGAGTTCTGTGGCACGTGTGGATTTAAGTGTGGGGGTTACAGTGGTTTCCCAGAAGTAGACAGTTGACCTCCAGCAGCTGAAACTGAAGTTCAAGCAAAGGTCCTGGTCAGCTCCTGTTGGGAGAGATGGCACAGATATCAGCGATCCCGTAATCAGAACAGCAAGCCACAACAGCATCCCAACACTCCTCAGATTTAAGTCGGAAAGCCCAACCCAGAGCCTCTAGAGATGCAGTGCCAGGCTCAGGAGGTAGGTCTGCAGGGCGACGTACACCCCATGCCAAGTTGGTCTAGCATATTCCAGGGCTGTGTGTGTCTGGAAGAACATGGGAAAGGCAGCTGCTCTGGATTAAGTCCCTCCTGCCTAAGCCCTGTGTGGCAAATGTAAAGGTGTGGGAGCCAGGGGTGGGGATACGGCCACAGAGCTTCATTCCAGAGCCCGTTCACTGCATGTTGGAGAAGTCACCAACCTTAAACAACAACAGTGTGGTGCATGTCAAGACTGAAACTCTGACTTTGGAAACCTTTAGCTGTCTTATCAAATATGGAAAAATCTATCATCTGAAATACGTAAGTGGTTTTCACGGTGACCTTTTTGGATCACAAGATACTATGCTCCAGTCTGAGAAAATTCCCCAGAAGAGTTAGTGTGTGTCTGCACAATAAGCACTGCCCTGGGTCCTTGGGAAAAAGAACCAGGAAGCTGAGTGTGGACTTCAGAGTTTTGGTAACTTACACGGAAAGGGTAGCCGACCCAGGGCTCTGTTCTCGTTTTTGATATTTTGGGGATAACAAGGGCAGAACTATTTCATTTTCCCTATTTCCCAAGAGCTATGTCTGGTCCTTGCTGATAGCCATGTACTTCTATTAAAGGGTGTGACATAGAGGGGAAAGGATGGGCATTAGTCTCATGTTGGAGTGGCACTGTAGGAAACAGAACATGGGCCATCCTGGGCAAAGTCTGCCGCAGATAGCCCAGGGACAGAGGTCCTATACACCCAAGGCCTTAGGCCTGGGGAGTCGTCTGACTGTGAGGCAAATGCATTTCCACTACTCATTTGGAGAAAGGGGGCGGGGTGTGCGTGTGTGTGTATGCAGCGGTTGGGGATTCACTAGAAGGATAAGGTTGGAGATAGGGTCTTCTGAAGTTAATGGAAGCTAGGCCGAGTGGCATAGGCCTGTCATTCCAGCACTCTGGGAGGCTGAAGCAGGAGAATTATAAATTCAAGCCCAGCCCGGGCAGCTTAACAACTTAAAATCAAAAATAAAAAAGGGGCTAGAGAGGTAGCTCAGTGTGAAGGTCTTGAGGTTGATCCCCAGCACCACAAATAAAGGAACATTATGGAAATCCCCGTTTTCTGTCACCCTGGGATGAGGTCAGTACCAGGAAAGAGATGGGAAGTTGGACCTAAACCTGGATGCAGAGAGCAGTTTCCTTCCGGAGTCTCGTGGTGACAGGCAGGAACGCTGAGACCAAGACACACTTGGAGGGATTCTGTGAAGGGAGAAGCTTCTCTCCCTGTGGGAAGATTTAGGATGTGCCTAGCGAGGCACCTCTGTAAAGTCCCCCAAGAGGAAGAGGCTGGGCATGTGGCTTCACACTCAGCCCCCTTATTACTTGCAATCAGGTCTGTTGCATTTCAAGTACAGCCTCAGATGCAGCCAGATATTCCTGAAAGCCAAAGCAAAGCACATACCATCAACAGCAAAAGTTTTTCTGTATGCAGAGGTGACTTCCAAGGAAGGGAGTGCAGTGCACCATGCCGCTGTGTCCAGAGGCCTTGGGGGGCACAAGAGCAAAAGCTGGTGTAGCAGCCAGGACAGACGCTGGTGGGCACCTAGGTCGCTCCATTCCTAACACACTGTGGAAGAGAGAGAAAGTGGTAAAGGTGGCTGAGGTCACGTAGCTAACCTAGAGAGGCCTCCCTGGTGCCCCGTCACTAACTCAGCGATCTCATTTGGACCTCTAAGTCGCTGCAGTTAAGGCAACAGACAAATTATAGCCACAAAAGATGCTGACAATCTAAAATAATGATAGGGTACGGCAAAAGTGGTGCTGTGACTGAGACCCAAACCCAGGCCGGCCATCATGGCCCGGGCAATCAACAAGTGCTCCTCTTACCCCTCCCCTCCTGCCTGCCTGAAAGTGAGTCAGTTCAGTAGGAATGCGAACGTGTTTCACGTGTGTCAACATTACCCCAGTGAAAGCTGGTGGATTGTTCTGCGGGCACACACAGCCCAAAAGAAGCGACAATGCGCGTGTTTGTCTGGGCCGTACATTTACAAGGCAGATTCGGATCTCACATCTCACAGGAACCCTGACATCAGCCCAGCAGGGCAGCTGCTCACCACCCACATGGCTGACACCCCTTCTCTGCATTCAGAGCAGTGACGTATGCTTCTGCCAGGCTAGGATTTGCTTCTTTCTGTAATCAGAAACGTTTCTGTAGGTTGGGTACTGCTAATCCAAAATACTTGGGACCAGAGGTGTTTTGGATGGGAGATTTTTTCCCTATTATTTCAAGAAAATTGCATCATAAGACATACTGCGTATAAGACCCAAGTCTAAGGACAAAATTCACTATATTAATTAGGTTTCACTTTACCATAGATGCAGAGCTTCTTTGTAAGTAACTCCAAACAGTATCTTCAGTGCACCTGAGTTCTGATGGTGACCTGTCTTGTCACGTTAGCAAGTTTCAGGTATGGAACTTCTGGCTCATGGCATCACGTGGGACCTCAGAAAGTTTCAGACGTTGAAGCGTTTCAGATTTCAGATTCTCAGATGAAGAGTGCTCTGCCAGGGTGTGCTCTAGATCCTGCCAACCCACAAAGGTACATGGAGCTGCTGGTGTAGAGGCAGCACACAGGGAAGGCGGCTGTTTGCATGGAAGTCATCACCATTTTTTTTCCGTTTCCTCATGTGGAACACTTATGAAAATGATATACAACAGGCTCGGGCATATGTTGAACTGGCTACAACCAGGCTTGCTCTTAAGTGCATTGCTTAGGGACACTGGCTCTTGAAAACTCTTTCCCAGAGTCCTTAGGGAATGGCCTCAGGATGAGTTTAGCCCATGGAAAGCACAGGTTGGGATCAGAGGTAGGAAGAGGACAGAAGCTGGAGTATTTCTCCTCCTTTTTTTAGGCTTGATCATTCACCTGTAGTTAATACTCCTCTCTCCCACCAGGAGGCCTCTATCACCCAAACTCCCATCACCCAGCTCTGACCTTCGGGTTCTGATAAAGCCACATCTTCCTTGGTCTCTCCAGCTTTCAGCATAATAGGAACTTCTAGCTATTGCAACTCTGAGTTGCTTCTTCATGCCCTACTCGCCTTCAGCTAACATCTTTGTACCTTGTAATGTTTTCTCATGTGAAATCTTTGCAGCTGAGTGTTCCAGTTTAATCCTCTTGAAGAGGGGATGATCCAGAACCTTCCAAAGAGCAATGCAGAACCAGGGATGGTGATACAAATGCATAATCTGAGTGCCCTGGGGGGCTGAGGCAGGATGATAGCAAGTTCAAACCCAGCCTGGGCAACTTGATGACTTAGTCCTTACGATCCTCTCTCAAAAACAAAAGTTAAAAAAAAAAGGCAGAGAATATAACTCAGTATGGAGACCCTGGGCTGGATCACCAGTACCACAAAAATAGAAATAAATAAATAGTAATACAAATGTAGGATTGGAACGTGAGTGCCCTGTCAATGACTGGTCTGACCTTTCCAGTTCATTTTTTTTTTTTTTTTGTTGGACCAACAAACATTCTGAGAATGACACAGACATTATAGAGATTGCTCTACTGTTGTGTGAATGTTCTACTAATATTGTTAGGATATGTGTCTAATGTCTCTTGCTATGAACAAAATATAAATAATAATAAACTTAGTCTTGAGATGGAAAAAAGGAATCCTCTCCAAGGTGATGTGAGCTTTGGTGGGGAGAGGTCTATTTGAACCAGAAAAAGATGGCAAATTTGGTTGTTGGCCTGTCTCATCCAACTCATCCAATGGGCCACTTCCTGCTGGAGTACTTCTCTCCTCTGTCACAAGACAGCATGTTTCTGTGCCAGTTCACATAGGAGCTTGGAGAGATCCGTGGATTAGGTGTTCCTTTGTTCACCAGACTGGTTGTTTGAGAGAGAATTTGGTCCCAGCCTTGAGGACTTGGCTCAGGAGACAGTGAAGCCTGGCTTTTCTGGAACTTCAAGACAAGTTGCACAGAGGGAGAATCATCTCCCAGGCTGAAAGCACAGGGCGCTGCAGGGCTGAGGGTGTCTGAGCTGGTGGCGCTTCGTAGTCAGAAAGTAGATCACAACAAGGATGTGCAGTCAGGACTTGAATTTCCCAGCTCCCTACAGAAGCATGTTCACCATGGAGCACACTGAAACTTGGCGAAGAAAATCAGTGATGGGCGGACCTCATAAAGCACTGCAGTTTGGGCTCATTTCAGTTAAGTCTCTCAGAGCCTCAGGTGTTTGTCCGAAGTTTCCCTGAACCCAAACTCCTGGAACCAACCAAGTTTGCTGAGACCTGCAGGCACATGCCTCCCCTGAGAAGCTCAGCAATGGGGACCCCTCTTCCCACCCCCATCCAAGGGCTGACTTTCAAACACTCACAAATGAAGGAAAATTTAATTTTAACCAGGTATATCCAAGGCAGGATGTAAGAACTCGGAAATGAATCTTTCTACCCCAGGTGATGATGGGATATTAACTGGAACCACAGTCTCCTCATTCTACTAATAATCAGTGAAGCATAGAATATAAAATGTGGTTGTCTTTCCAGGCTGAGAATTATGGATTGGTAGGAGAGACGTGGGGGTCAATTCAGGCCAGATGAAGCCGGCATACTCTCCCTTCCTTTGGTCTTAAAAAGCCCTTATCTAATATATATAATAACAGTAATAATGACAATAATAATTGACACTAATAAAACCCTTACCGTGTGTTGGGCCATGCTAAGCATTTTGCAAGCGATTACCTGCTTTCATCCTCCTATCTACTCGAAGGGTGAGTATCGCGATTATCTATGCAGAGAAGAGAAACAGTCTCTGGGAGGTACCTGTTTGGATTCACTGAGTTACTTGTGGCACTTGGGGCAGGAATTGAACTTGAGTCTCTCTGGTTCAGAAGCTGTGCTTCTAAGCCATTTCCTGGATGAGGCTCTTCTGAGATACTTTTGATGAGAAAGAACAAAGCTATCATCTAAATAAATGAATCTGGCTCTGTTAATAAGATAATGGGCATGAAAATGCTTTTGAGGGCTGATGAAGCCTTGCATGGAGGTTAAGAATTAATTATCACAAAGAAATTCCATCACGTGGGAGGAACAGCAGAAAAGAGAAAAAGGGAAGGAAATTGATCATGAAATTAAAAGAACTGTATCTCAGAAGCACATCAGTGTAATGATGATGAATTTGTAAAACGTAAGTATTCAAGGCCTGGAAGGGAGAATATGGTGGAAGGGGAAGATTAATTTATGGGGAGGCATGAAAGTGGAGGTGGATCTTTCATTTCTTTGATTCCGATTTTCATTAGATCATTTGTACAAATTTTATAAAGACAAAACAAGTTCCATAATCATACCTGCTGCACAGTGGGCACTCAGGACTCTTGTGTGGCTACTCAACAACCTTCCAAGACCAGAGTTGGCATGTCCAGCTCACCAAAGGCCATCTGGGGGTGGTACAAATGCTGCACGGCAGCCACGTGCCTATGTGTCCCACAAGGCCCTCTCTCAGGCACCCGATACCCTCCTGAAAAAAAAAAACACCCTGGTTTAGGAGAGAAAGAAGAATGTAGATTTTGTGCCATGACCCAAATGATCATGGTCACCACTTGTGCTTGTTCTTGGAAGCACTGATTGCAGTAGATCTTCAATAGAGCATGTGTAGAAGAGTCACATGGTGAGCCTTTGACACTGCAGATTTTAGGCTTCCCCCATAGATGTCGTGACTCAGGATCCTGCGGACCTCGGGCATCCTCCATGTTCACGCACACCCTCCTTGGGGTGCTGTCATGCCAGCAAGGTATGGAGCAAGCACACCAGCTAGAGAATTTCACAGCTCACGGGACCCTTCCCTGCTCTCATCTCCAAACATTCTGCACAGTTATCTGTGATGATTGTGAAATTGCTGACTCGACATCATGCCAATGTGAAGATGTCTGTTTATTAGACGAAGCTGCTACTGATTCAGTAGGCTGGGAAACCAGACTTTCAAAATGGTGGCCCAGGTGAGTTTGGGATGCTGCATGCCAAGCATTACATGAGAGGTTCTGTATACTTACAATAACCTTGGAGGATTGGTGTTATTGCTCAAGGGAGGGAACTGAAGGTTAGGAAGACCCAAATACCTTGGAAGAAGGTCACTTGGCTACGACGTGTGAGGATTGGAATTAGGATTGAGGATGAGTACTTACCTAGCAGGCCATGCAGCTCTGATACCTGTGTTTTGACACCTAGGTAAAATGAGCTGCTATTCTCTTTGGTTGGAGTTATTCAGGGGAAACGTTGGACGTTATAGATAAACTGACTAAATTCACATAGTCAGGCCTGCCATCAATAGGCACTGGTCATACTTGGGGAGCTCCAACCATGGGCATTCAGTATTTTCCTGGAGCAGGGTCCAGGGCCTCTTCTCCAGGGTCACCAATGCTACCCTGTCCTGTTGGGTTATCTTCTGGCTCTCCCTTCCCATTTGGGACCTGTTGATGCCATTACTGATTCATCGACCACCATGACAGGAGGTACGCTGGGAACAAGTTGCATCCTGGTGTTGACCTTGTCCTGCTCATGAAAAATAAGGGAAATCTTCACACCTTTCCACCTGGTCGGTTTCCCTCTGGCACTTTCCTCTCTGTACTCAGTTGGGATCACAGCCCTTCCACTTTCACAACGTAACCTGCCTTTTTTACTTAGCATGCCATAATCATTCTCCCATGTCATTAACTTTGTTTTCAAAACATGATTTTATATTTAAAGGTTTGCTGAGTGCCACGGTAGGAATGCGCTACAATTGATTTAGCCATTTCCTCTGTTGGGGGATGTTTAAACTATTTCCCGTCTCAATTTCTTTCCCACCAGCATAAATCTCACACGGATGCACTTTCTTATGGATAAATCTTTGAGTGTATATTTCAGTATTTTCTCAGTAAAAAAAAAGTGTGTTTTTTTCGTTTTTGGGTGCTCATGGTGGATGTTGCCAAATGGTACCCTCAAAACAGGATGGATGGATACTCGGCTATCCCGCTGAGCCATAGTACAGAAAATGCTATCCTCAGTTCCCTAGAGATTTCTATTCTAGACTTTCCTTTAATTGACCTTAATTTTTTCCAGGTCTCTCAGATATGAGGACACATATGAGCTGTTCCAAAATGCCACTGCTGGTCCGCCCCGCTGGAGGAGAATCTTCTTCCTCCAAGGTACCTTCCCCATGTCTGGAGGGGTGACCTCCATCCCTTCCCCCAGGCTTTGCTTGAGTGAATTTTAATCTATCTCTGCCCTCTCAGGGACCACCTCCAGGATTCTGTAATCACAGCACTAACCTGTGTTCACATTTCCCATTATCGAGCTGAAATCCCCCTATGCATCAACACAGCCCCAGCTGCTTCCTAATGGCCCCAGCTCCCAACTTCTAATGGCCCCATCCTCATTTCTCCCAAGAGCCAGCTCTTTTTGCTAGTGTTTTAAGAATCCTGGTCCAGACAAAATTCCTCCCATGATGTCCATCTGGCCAAATTGAAGGTGATGTCAGCGATGAGACAGAGAGACAAGTGTGTCTACGTCGATAGGACAGAGGAACCACCCGGGGCTATCCATCTTCTGGCTCCTCCTGTGACATCCAGCTGCCCCCTCCTTGTCTGTAAGTTGGGGATGAGAGATGACATCCCTAATTGCCACAGCCATGGTACAGAGACGGGGGACGCTGGTATTCTAAAATCAGCACTTGCTTCTGGCCCTGACAATGTCCCTAGGATACTACTTCTTGCTTGGTGAGTGAAATATGTTCAGAATATGGATGATCCTTTCTGCACTTGAGGGATTTTAGCCAAGGACCGCAGACCCTTGGGGTGAGCATCCGCTCCGGGGTTAAGCCGTCCATGCTCTGTCTGGAGAAGGAGGCCCTCAGACACCTTGACCTCAAATGCAGCTTTCTCAAGGTAGATAAAAGGCCATGCTGATGTAGAAAGCAGTGATCAGAAGTGATTACAAAGCACACTGCAAGCACAAAAGTAATGATTATTTTTAAAAAGGAAAAAATATTATAAGCATGAGATAATGCCAGCATCTCCATTTTTTTTCTCCAGGTCCTATGAAGCCACCTGGGGATTAAACTTTCCATTCCTCCTTTCTTGATCAAGGTGGGAGATTATCCATGTGCCTCTATAGCCAACTGCTAAGTCCATGAGTTTTAAGTTAGGCATGTGTCTCTGGGAAGGGAGAGGAGGGTTACAGGGAGAGAGAAACAAAAACAATTCTTACGTTGCAAAATCATGAGGTTATCTTTGTACCTGGATGTGCTGCTAATCAGTAATTACATTATTAACAGAGGAAACTTCTTTCTAAACCCAAAGATTCCTAAGGAGTGAGCAGGGGCCCTCATATTTATGGTTTGGAACTGAAATGTCTTCTAAAAGCCTCGAGTATTTTGAAGCTGACTAGATTATGAGGGTTAATTGATCAAGTGGATCAATCCACTAGTGGTTCATGTTTTGTTAGGAGGTGAGGCCTGGTTGGAGGGATGGGTCTCTGGGGTGTGACATAGCAGGGCCTATATTCTTGCCTCCAGCTTCCCCTCACTCTGGCTCCCGTCTTACCCTACAGTGAGCAGCTTTTCTCTGGCTAGGCCCTCCGCCATGCCCTTCTGCCATTACTGTCCAACTGTGAATGGACTGAACCTGAAAAATGTGAGCCAAAATAAACCTCTCTTGCTTTAAGAAGCAGGTGTCAGGCATTGTGTTCTAGCAACGAGAAAGTGACTAAATAATACCTCAGAATAGCAGTAGCACCTAAGAACAGGTGGACCTGCCCCATAGGCACAGGTAAGCAGGAGCACCTGCTGTAACTCTGCTGCCCTGAGTGTCAGGGTGCTTCTATCTTTCCCACCCTGCTCTCCTTTGAGGAAAAAGTCATTTGCTGGCTCAGCATATATGACAGTGTTCTCACCTGTGCCAGGGTCTCTGCTTAGTGCTGCAAGCTCAGAAGTGAGTAAGGCGAGAAAGTTCTTCTTCCGTAGAGCTTTCTTCCCAGCGGAGGAAAGGCAGGCATCAACCAGGAATCAGGCAAACAAACACATTATCTCCGGGCATGATAGGTGCTTGAAGAAAATTACTAGGGAAGATGATTACATGTTAGTGGCATTAACAGCTGACTGAGAGAAATGTCTGCTTCTCTCCCATTTCATAAAACCTGATTGTGCATAATCATCCGAATCCTCCAGAATCCATTCCATTCCAGCATTCCATTGCTGGCCCTTTAAATACAGTCCCCCTCCCCTCTTCACTAAACTAAAAGTTATGAAAGCAGGGACAGGGCTGCTTTATTTGCTTCATCTCCCTCGTGTCACCTGTAGTGGGAACTCAGTAAAAGATCCTTGAATGGATGGATGGATGGATAATATCTGGAGAAAAGCTCTATTTGGTAGTGGGGTGGGTTGCCACTACGTTTTACACTGAGATTAGGTGCAAGAGAATTGGTGCCCATCAACTGGGAGGTGGTCAACTGGATAAGGAACAGGAGGCAGAATGCAGGTTACCTGTGGCATTGGGAGCCTGATGCTAGGCAGCTCACCCAGGCATCACTGGCTCTGGAAGTGCCAACTGTGTGGCCCTGCTCCATGAACCCCTGCACAGGATTCTGGAAAGTGGACCTCAGAACAGCCCCTGGCTGATATTAGGTCTAGGAGGTTTCCATGACAAAAAATGGTTGACTCATGTTTACAGTCCTAATTTAGACTCCTAAGAATGGAGACTTGGGACACAGAAGATGAGGACATCGTCAAGATTGTGAGACACATAGGTCATGTGATGAAAACATCCTGGGTTCTTCTTTCATTCGCAGGATTGGTATCCTTGCCAAGAATCAAGCTGGCTTCGTGGTTACACCACCTGATTCTATGTCCCTTAATTTTTTTTTTTTTTTGGATGTGCAAATCATTTCCTTAAAAACTGATGCTTTCTTTTTAGGCCAAGTGGAAGTCATGAAGCTGAAAGCTCTTGAACAACCAAAGATTTAAAAGCTAAATTGGCTTCAAGGAGAAGACAGCAAATTCCCTACCAAAGGTGAGATTCAAGTTGAGGCCAGGCATTTCAGGGGTGTTTTAGATCAAGCACTGGCAGAAAAATGAAAAAGAAGAAATAGTTGCTCAAAAATACTGTCCGAACTTGACATTTTTGTGAGTCGATGGCATAAGACATCCATTCGGTGAGTTGTCAATACCTTATCCTATTATGCATCTGTGACATATGCTTGGAATTTTGGGGCAAATGATTTGGGAGTCTTGTTTTTTTCTTTTGCCAAAAGGGGCTGAGAAATTTTAGCATTGTTACATGGGTTTCTGGGGGGCTAACACTTAGGAAATACCAGGTTCCCGGTCAGCATATCATAAATATTAGTTGCATTTGAACATGAACTCTTTCAGTTTGGGGGCACTGAAAGTTTAACATTTCTTAATAACTTAAGCTACCCTGAGCCAAGGCAAAAATCAGTAGGGCTCCAATGTTCCCACACCCTGATTATGGAAGCAGTGAAAAATGTGTTGATTTTATCCCTTTGGTGTACTATACACCCACCTAGAAAGACCAGGCCTAAACATATGGTCCCAATTTCTTGTCTCTGGAGAAAGACCAATGTTCTTTGGGAAGCGAATTTTTACCAGTTTCAATAAAAAGCAATTTCCCATCCACGGGAAGTGGATTAGATTGAACAGGGTACAGTAAGGTTCTAAGTCCACATGTGAAGGCCATGGCCACGAGGGTACACTTGTCCATATTGGCTTTCCTTCCTTCCTGTACACTCTCGTCCCCAACCTGTATACTGTGCCCATCTGTGAGGCCTTCAGGTCAAAGAGCTCTTCCTCTAGGAAGCCCGTTTTGACTGCTCCAAATGACATTATATCCCTTGATCAGCTAGGTCTGGTGGCACAGACCTATGTGATCCCAGCAATCTGGGAGGCTGAGGTAGGAGGATCACAAATTTGGGCCCAGTCTGAGCAACTTAGTAACATAACAAGACCCTGTTTCAAAATCAGAAAATAAATGGGCTTGGGATATAGCTTAGTGGGAAGGCCCTGGGTTCAATCCCCAGTAAAAAACAACAACAACAACAACAAAAAACCACACACACACACACACACACACCCCACCCTACCCCCCTTTGATCATGCTGTCCCAAACATGAACGTACGTCTCCTTTGTAGCACAGAGGACAATGTAAGTGTGACTTTGTGGCCTTTTGAGTAGCAGTATTTCTCCCCCTAATTGGCAGTGTCAGGGTGAGGACTCTGAGTCAGCTGCTCCCCAAGTCCCCTAGCACAGAGACAGAGCACACACCGTGGGAATACTTGGAGAAGGGAAGAAGACATTTGTAATGCTTATGGCCCTAAAGAATATGAAAAGCAGGACAGAGCAGTGTTCTGCAGGTCAGCTGCGGGCTCACTGGTCAGAGCCAGAGAGAGTGCAGATCTCACCAGAATGATTCAGGTGGGTGTCTGGGAAGAAAGGTGCATAAAAGCTGTAATACTCTGGGTTGCCAAAGAGCTACACTGGACTCCTAGGAGAACAGCCAGAAATTATATCAGACTCTACGAACACAATCATCTGCTTTGCTGCTAGTTGTTTTCCATGGGTTTTAAAGAAAAGTTTTAGAAGATAAACCTTTATGGCGTGAGATTATAAGGAGGGCTTCAGCTGAGCTCCCTAAGCTCTGGGGATTTAAGGAAAGAGACAGTGCTATCTTTCTGGGATTCACCGAGTCTCTGGATGGGTGGAGCTGCAAAGGCCCTGGCCAGCTGGGGGACACTGTCCCATATGGAAGTGTAAACATCTCTAAGTCTTCCAAAGAGACACGTCGTTGGCTTGCAGAGTGAAGGGCGAGGAGGTGGGCATGCCCAGGTCATCTGCCTGGGAAGGGAAGGCTGTCTGGGCTTTTCTGCTGAGCCAGTTTGGCAGCATGAGCCTAGTACGGACACGTTTCTCTCCAGTGCCTGTGTCAGAACAAGGACTGGGGGCGGGGAGGTGTCTGCCAGGTAGACACAAGCCACGCCAGAAGAGGCTTCTTCATGAGCCAATCCTGCTCTTGGCTTGGAGGACTCGTCTAAGGCCGGTAGTTTGTAAACAAAAAGTAGAACCGACTCCATTTCTCACCGACACATTTATTGTGCCATCCTTAGTCCCTCCTTCTGGAAAAACATTCTGTTGTTTTAAGTAGATAACTGGAAAGCCAGAGGCATTCATGGAGCAGAGAAGTCTTATAATTCCAGCATTCTGGGAGGCCGAGGCAGAAGGATTGCAAGTTTGAGCCCAGCCTGTGCAACTTAGCTCCCTAGGATTATAAGACAAGCTGTGGTTGTAGCTCAGTGTGAAAGCCCTGTGTTCAATCCCCAGAACGAGGAGTGAAGGAGGGGAGTGTGGAGGAGGAGAGAAAGTTCTGTGTTCCATCCTGGGCCACTGTGTTGTTGTTGTGTGATCCTGCCCCACAGGAAATGTGCTCTGTCCTTTACAAAAATCATTTACAAATAGGCATAACTTTGCAGGCCGTATGATTACCCACAATGCCATAACAAAATACACCGGAAGAAAGTCCATTAAAAAGGCAAAAGAGAAGCTTTATCAGGAAGAACAAGTATGCCTGTCTAGGCGCTCCACTGGACAGAGCTTTACAAAATTGGACTCGTAGCAGGCAGCCGAGTTGAGGTGAATTCTGCAGCCTGTCTTACAGACGAGCTTTTACAGGCTTGTTCTGCCCGGCACAGAACTGGCTTCCAGCTGTCAGCGAAGTGGCGAGTTACAAGCTGTGCAGCTCTGATCAAGTCACGTTTCCTCTGGTCTGTGGCTCCTACACCAGGTAAATTGGATGTGGCGTGGGCAGGTGTGCGCTCCAGGATGGAAACAGAACAAGTGTCTTCTCCACGGGTTCTCTAGGAAGATCCACTGCAGGCAGATTTTGACAAGTGTCACAAGGAGTGAAGGACAGGCCCAGCCAAGGATAATACGCGCGTTCCATCTGAGACAGCCTGAGAACTGCTGGCTGGCTGGGGGACAGGCTGGTGCCAGGGTCACCTTGGGGACATTTCAGCTGAGGTGCAGCCGGAGGCAGAGGACTCGGGAGCCCTGGCACCTCAGGGGCTGTTTAGAGTTGTGCGACTGCATAGGCAGAGGGGGAGGACCGAGAGTTCTGGGGCCAGATGGACCCAGGTCCGAGCCCCACTTCTGCCTTGCCAGCTGAAGCAACTGTTCTTATGGCTGTGGCTTCGTTGCCTAGCTATAGATTTAATAAGCTTTAAACACACGAAGTGCCTAAGCAGAGTGTCCTGTGCAGACTAAGCCCTTACACAACGGTTATTTGTTCATTCATGTCTGTGGCACTAGGGATGGTGCAGGAACCTTTCCCACCAAGCTGTGTCCCATTTCTCATTATTTGATTTTGAGACAACGTCTCACCAAGTTGTTAAGTCGCCCGGGCTGGTCTCAATGTGCCGTTTTCCTGCCTCAACTTCCCAGAGCGCTAGGATTACGGGCCTGCGCCACCAGGCCCGGCTGATAGTTATTCATAACAACAATATTGCTGTTAATCTGAAGTACCCAGTGCTGTGTGCATCTCAGTTTTCTGTGGTGGGGCAGTTCACATTTTCCAAACCAAAACCTGGTTTAGAAGGAAGAAAACTGCTCACTAAAGTCAGTGCTCCAGAACCTAAGCGTCCGTGTGCACGCATGCACACCAGACTAAAGTTTTGGAAGTTTGGAACAGTCTAATGGGGAAGGGGGAATGGAGGGGCGGGTGATCTGGCGAGAGTTCACCAAGTGGCTAAAGTTATTAAAACCCAATGCACATACTAGCACCAGGAAGGGGTGCGGAACCCCGAGCGAGCGTCCCACCCGTCCCTCTAGGCTGAGCAGAGCGGGAAGGGCGAGGGCAGTCGCGGCAGAGTGACAGGTGAAGCGCGGCACAGGCCCAACCTGCCCTGCAAGGCGCAGGAGGAGCCTGGCCCGCTGAGCCTCCTTCTCGGTCCGGTCTGCGCCAACTTTGAACCCCAGAACGCCTCAAGAGGCGGGGACAAGGGAGCGGTCAGCGCCTAGAGCCCCCAGCGCCCGGGAGGGGCGGAGCCCAACACCCGCGCCCGCTATTGGTTCATCTGCGTAGCAACAGCCACAAGCAGGCCAATGGGAGCGGTGGAGCTGCCGTTCCCGGAACTCGGCTGCCAAAAAGTTGGCCGACCCAGCCGAGAAAGGAGCCAGGGGACTGTACAAACTCCAGCGCGCAGCTTTCCATCTCTCTTCCTCCCCAGACCCTCTGCGACTTCCCGGTACTCCCAGCTGATGCATGTTACGGATCCCCAAATTCCAGCGTAAAAAGAGGCCTCAGCCTCAGTCGAGGCGAAAGGAGCCACAGATTGGCAATGTTACACCGGGGCTTCACATCTCCCCAGGTCCCCCTGACAATAGCTTCGCTCTTGGTATGTAGTGTGTGTTTTTGTTTGAACGCAGCTGCGCGATCTGTGCCCAAGGGAAGAGCAATCTGGACTCCTAAGATGTGCAGGGCTTTGTCCTGGGGTTTCATGAGCCTTAAAGCACTTAATCCCCCGTGTAATTCAGGGAGAGAGGTTGCAGGATACCCATGGAATAGATGGGAAGCAGCAGTTCAAAATGGTAAGTGAGCTGGTACGTAGTCGTAGTCCTGCAGTATGCAAACCCATAAGTCCTAATTGTCCTAATTGCAAAGGCCCCTGGGTTGTAAGATGCCATTACATTACATCTCCGTGAGTATATATCAGGATCAAATATCCTAAAGAAATGAGACCACTCTGGTAGCGGCAAGGCTGTAATCCCAGCTCTATAGGAGGCTGAGGCGGGGGGATCCAAGTTGGAGCCCAATCTGAGCCATTTAGCGACCTAGATGCCATCTCAATAAAAAGAAAAGCTGGGGATGTAGCTCAGGGTGAAGAACCGGGACTCAGTCCTCAGTAATCCACACGCACACAGAATAGTAATAAAGGAAATGATGCACTGGGGAAAATCCCGTCCAGACCATGTACTGTCATCAGGCCAGGCCGGCTCTGTGGTCCTTTGACCTGCACATGCGCAGGGCCTAAATGCTGTCACACTGGGTTTCATGTTCTACTGTTGTGGTGTTGAAACTCTTAATAAGTTCTGAAGGGGCCTCATGTTTCCATCTTGCCCTAGGCTCCAGAGTATGGAGCTGGCCCTGTGAAGACAGCTTATTTAAATGTCCCAGAGGAATCTCTCGTTTTGAGCATTTAGGACCTCAAGTCAAAGAACTGAAAAAGATTTCTGTCCTCCTCTTTCTTTCTCTGTAAGGCACACAGACACATTAAGACTTCTGCACCCACCCTGCAGATAGTTTTATTACATAGTAACTGTAATTTGAATCCTTAGTCTGGTAAACGGGAGTGTATGTATTTATGACTGTGTGTGTGTGTGTGCGTGTGCGTGCTTGCGTGTGCCCAGAGGCAGAACTGGGAACAAGGGACTGGGGAATTTACGACACATAGACACAGCCCTGATTATTGACTCCATTCTTTCCCTTTGGAGACGTTACAAGGTATTTGGACAGGCTCTGCTTTTATGAAATACAAGCTTGGGAGGTTTTAGAGGGCCATGAGTCTAAGACCCTGTGAGGGTGGGGTTGGTGTCTTGCCAGGTCCTCTGGGAGGGGACAAGTGTTGAATACACTTTCCATGGGGCTTGTCAGAAAATACACACATGCATCCCCTCCGCCCCCCACTTTCCTGGTGTCTATTTTACCTTCAAATCCAATCTTCCTGTCTAACACAGAAAGGCCTCGTGTTTATTCTCCAGGTTGTCCTGATTTTGCTGTCTGAGTTAGGAGGTTGCTGGTGAGTCACCAGTGCTGCCAACTCTGGAATAACTGAGAAGGCAATCTGGCCCTTGCTCCCAGCTAAGATGCAAGCCATGCCCTTCGGGGCTGAGAGGGGCTTGGAGATGGCTGCTAACTTGAGAGCATGTTATTTGGTACTTAAGGAAACTGAGGCCCAGAGGTGGTGACATTTAGGTAAGAATCCACTTCTATTTCCATTTTTGGCCTCTTTCTGCTTTCTGTTCTATATGAACTGAAAAATGCCACAAAGTACTTTGTAATCTGTTCATATGGGAAACGATTATTGGTTTAATGACTGTCAAGATAGGGTCACGGGGGAAGGTCACCAACATTCATAAATGCTTGGCCTTTTGCTTCACATTGCCTACATCCTATCATTTTAACATAAACTTCAAACAATATTGAGAAAATACAGACACTATTATTTCCATTTGGCAGAGGGGGAAAGTGAGTCAGAGTCATGTTGGGGTAGACTCGCTTGCCTAAGTCTCTCTGCTTGTAAATGCATGCGCTAAGATGTGAACTCAGTTCTTCTTAATTCCCTGAATAGCAAAGCTATGCTGCTCAAATCAGTATGGCTTCAGAGCAGCTCGTTCTAATGATAACATGGACTTATGGAATGAGACTCTACCTGCCAGACAGAAATTGACTGTTGTGGTCATCATTAAACTGACTTGGGGTCACTAATTACTTTGACTCAGTTTTACCTCAATGTTGTGCAGGCTTTGTATGGACGACGTACCTCTTTACCTTGAAATTGTAGACCAGCTTAAAGTGCACTTGCTGCTGGCTAAAAGTCTCAGTCTGGTTAAAATCTAGGGCTAAAGACTTGCATGATGTTTCAGAAAAAAAAAATTTGTTAGCCAATACCTTTGTTGATTAAACCATTTCATTTTAGGTGAAACCAGCTAGTATCAGGCATTTCCCACAGTGGTCAATATTCTTCCCCCACAAGCCACCCTAGTGAAATTCAAAATTTTCACGTACAAAAGCAATGCAAGACATGTCATCATGTACACATAGATTGGCATTACTGTAGGCCTGCTCTGAAAAATTTATATGTGTGTGTGTGTATGTGTGTGTATATCTAAGTCCTTATCACCAGGCCCTGTGGAAGTGACTTTATTTTAGAAAGAGCCTTTGCAGATAAAATTAAGAATCTCAAGGTGAGATAATCCTGGATTTACAGAGGGATCTGAATCCAATGGAAAGTATTTTTGTAAAAAGAGGAAAGGACATATGGAGAGAAAAGAAGGCAATGTAAAAATGGAGGTAGAGACTGGAGTGATGTGTCACAAGGCCCAGTCTTCCCTGGGGGTGTTCCGTTTCGCAGGCACTCTAAGGCTAAGAAGAGCCCTACTGGCCCAGTGGACTCCAGAGTATTATGAGGACAGTAATCAAGAAGAGAACGTGAAGCACCACCAAGGATCCCTGGCCACCACCAGAAGCTGGAAGAGAGGGCTGGAACAGAAACACCACCCGCCATCCCTGGGAGTCTCCAAAAGAACTCTGCTTATTCCTTAATTTTCAGACTGCTGGACTCCAGAACTTCAGGGGAATGAATTCCTGTCATCTTAGACATCAAGTTTGTGGTCATAGATATCACGATAGCTCAATGAAACTAACGTGAGTGCCTAATTGCTTTACTCTACTTTCGGGTAGTTCAAACATTCAGTACCAAAAATGTGTGACTTAGAAAGATCAGCTTTATTTAATTGCTCATTTTAGTGACTAGCTGGATGTTCAAGTAAGCTGTAGATATTGGTCTACAATCTGTATGTATCTGTTTTCTGGAAGTGTCACTCCTTCATGGGAAGGAAAAGATCTGATTGTGTCTTGGTATAGGGTTATTCCTGCACTAACAGTAAGAAACAGTCAATGAACTGTGAAGTCAAGACTTTTCTTGACTCTTTGAGAGAGTTGAGGTCCCTGGATAACCAAGTAGTCCAACTTGTAAGTAAAGTCAGGCCTTTACAAGCAGACAACGGGTGGGAGCCCAAGATACCCAGGACAGGACAATGCTGTCTTTAAATTAGCAGCAGGGTAACAAAGATTGAGCATAGGCTAGTATAGGTATGAACCCACAGAGAAATAAGGACATAACAGAAAATCTCCCCACTGCAGGGTGTTTAACATGGACCTGTACCAGATGCTCACAAGTGAGGCTGGGGCCTAGTGGCAGTGAGAGCCTCTTTCCGTGGTGTAGGAGTGGAAAGGAGAAAAGCAGAGCAATTGCCTTAAGGAAAAACCGGAAGTCCCATCTGGACCCCTTTTTCCTTACTGAACAATAATTTAAAGCAGCCTGGGAAGGGCCAGTATACCCTGTTGCATCCAGGTTACAGATGAAGATTTGGAAAGTCTGGAGACCGAGTAAAATGCCTCTCCATCTGGGGGAAGATAGCCAAGAGTGTGGGACTCATACCCTGTACCAGTCCCAAGAGAGAGCTCCCACTGCTTGGGGACAGTGAAGTCATTCACCTAATTCACGATGGGCACACAGCAGAGTATGGCTGCCATAGGGAACAGAGACAAATCACCCAGATAAGCCTTGCTTATTGACACTGGGCCTGTCTTGGAGAGAAACTGAAAGTTTTCCATTATAACGTTATCCCACTGCTATACATGTAGGTCTAAAATATTATTTGCAGGTTGACCGTAATAAGTTTAAACATATACTTTAAACCCTGGGGCAACACCTAAAAATAACTCAAGAAGTAGGAATATGCATAATGAGGCAGTTGTGAAAATAACCTTTTTAACAAACGATGCTGGAATAATTGAATATCCCTGTGGAATCAAGTGAATACTGGTCTACACCTTGCACCAAAGACGTAAGTTAACTGAAGATGGATATAGGTTTAAGTATAAAATTTAAACATATAAAATATTTTTTTAAAAGATAAAATACCTTAGGTTGAGCAAAGATTTCTTAGATACCACACAGGAAGCACAATTCGTGTATTAAACACTAAAAAGTTGGGGCTCATCAAAATTAGATTGCTGCTCTTCAGAAGACAGTGCTAAAAATGAGTAAGTCAGCCAGAAGCTATGAGAAAATATTTACAAAATACCTGTCTGTTGAAGGATTACTACTGAGAATCCACACACAACCCTTAAAACTCAGTAATAGGATAGCAACTTATTAAAAATGCACAAAGTATTTGAATTGACATTTTACCAAGGAAAACAGAGGGAGAACATATAAGGACATGAAAAGATGGCTAACATTATTAGTCATGAAACAAATTCAAGTTAAAGCCACAGTAAGGCACCACTACCTATTAGAATGCTTAAAAGAATGTTTAACAGTCAACTTGGCGATTCCAAGAGCTAAGCACAGGCAGAGTCCTCCTCCACTGCTGGTAGCAATGTAAACTTACACAGCGATTATGAAGAGCAGTTTGGCACATTCTGATGGTGAAATGTATACTTACATATGACCCACTAATTTCATCTCTGCGTATTTACCCAAGAGTAATGAAAATAGGCCTTCATGCAGAAACCTGAATATACACAATTATTCATAATTGCCAGAAAATTATAAAACACCCAAATGTCATCCCACTAATGAGTGGATAAACAACTTATGGTATGCCCATACAGGGATAAAATTCAGTAATGAAAAATAAAAGCATATTTCAGAGCTATAAACATCATGGAGACATCTCAAATATATTAATAGGACAAGAGGAAGCCAGTCTCAGAGACAAATGCAAACTATCAGTGGTTGTCAAAGGCTGAGAATGGTGCGGGAAGTGATGTAAGTATTTTGTATGTTGCATAGAGTAGGGACCACATGACTGTCCACAGTTGTCAAGAGCCATAATACTGAACACAAAATGGCTCATTTTGTTGTTTATAAATTATAGCTTGATGATCCTGACTTTCAGAGGGAAAATTAAAAAGAAAACAACTTTGTGACTGAAAATAAAGGATCCAGGGACAATCAAGGACAAATTTATTGGATTCTAGAAAGAATGGAAACAGGTCTTTTTTCAGTTACTCATGAATTTATAAGCTGTATTGATGATCAATGGTTTTAAAATAATATATTTTTATTTCTATTAAAATCAATCAGATTCTTAGTTCCCGATGTAGGTTGGGAAGATCACTGAATCAAGATGAAGGGATGGAGGCTTAAGCACCTTGGCCATCATGATATGTGTCTCCTTTGCAGAATCTCTGAGGATTCTCCTTCAGGATCACTGAGCTCTGAGGGACACAGTTGGGAAATCAAAGTCCTGCTGGAAAGCATTTCAAGGTGTGATCTAAGATTCCAGCCCTTTGTTATCCCCAGTAGAGGACATTGATGGGGGTAGTTAAGGGGATGGAAAAGAAATTCAATATGTAAACAAGCTCTATGATGCTAAGCACTATGTGGAACTTCTACCTATTAGGTCCTGTCCTGGAAATTCAAAATATTCACTCACATTTAAGTCCTCTAGAAAGACTGGAAGAAAAAAAATCTGTTTAAACATCCTTCAACTTACCTTTCCTTCCCTTATTTATCTTTGTTACATACAATCTTTTAAATTGCAAGCTAATCAGAGAAATGAAAATGAAAACAACATTGAGGTTCCATCTAACTCTGGTAAGAAAGACAGGTACTGAGAACTCCAAAGACAAGCTCTGGTGAGGTTTGTGGAGAAAAAGGAACCCTTCTACATTGCTGGTGGGACTGTGAACTGGTACAACCATTATGGAAAGGAATATGGAGATTCCTCAAAAAAACAGAAACTAGATATCCCGTTTGATCTAGCTATACCTCTTCTGGGTATCTTCTCAAAAGTTAAAGTCTTCATACCAGAGCTGGACATTCATACCCACATTTATAGTGGCAAAACTTATAACAGCCAAATATTGGAAGAAGCCAGTATTTCCAACAATAGATGGATGGGTAAAGAAGATGTGGTATATGTACATAAGGGAGTATTACTCAGCCATAAAGAAAGAAAAAATTGAGTTATTTGTAGGAAAATGGGTGCACATTGAAATCATTGTGCTTAGTGAAATAAAGACAGACAAATATGTGGTTCTTCAATATGAGAAAACCAACCCATAAAAAATGGAAGAGAGATAGAAGGAAGTAAGAAGACAGACTTTGTGGAGAGAGAAAGGGGACGGTGTCGGGAAAGTGAAAGGGATATGATTTTGTAAATTTAGAAAAAGGTCAATTGCAGGCTAATGTCTAGAAAACAGTGTTTATGTCTTTCCTAGTAGGAGGGACTAGAGTTAGCATGCTGGAAATCTGCCCTAAATTCGGGCCTGTTTTAGAGCTTTGCTATTTATTCTTCCGTTTTACAATGTATTTTGAGGTGGATACACCTAATTTTAGAAGAAGAAATTAGGACATGAAGACATCGGGTAATCCATCCCAATGTCTCTAGCTGCCGGCTTGTCTGTCTCCATTACCTAACTACGGTTTGGGAGAGACAGCTGTGGCTCTGAGAGGGCGGGCTTGGCAAGCACAGGATGGGCTCTCCACGACACGCTTCCTTGCACTCCTGTATTTTCAGTTGGTGGTTGTCCATTGCGAGGTCTCATTTATTGCAGAACTAGTGGCTGTGTGGGTATCTGTGGTATTGGGGATTGAGCCCAGGACCTTCGCACTAAATTACATCTCTTGCTTATTTCTTTTGAGTTGAATATTGAGACAAGGTCTCCCTCAGTCACTAAATTGCCCAGGCTGGGCTCCAACCTGCCATTGTCCTGTCTCAGCCTCCCTGGGGCTTTCACCCCTAGGGACAGTCTTAGAAATCTTTTATTGAAAATAAAAAACCTGCTGCTCTAGAAAGTACAAAGAAATATATAAAAACATACACAAAATATAATGAATAAAGAAGTAGCTTATGAACTTAGAGACAGAGCAAGTACCGGGGACTGATGATGATCCGAAGTCAGAAATTGAAATAAGGTTTCCAGGATCTAAGATTTTCTCCCTCCTCATTCTTCCATCTTTTCATGCGGGGAGGGGAGATTTCTCCTTCCTCAGCAGGTCTTACTCGGATTTCTCTCTCTTTTCTTTAACCAGCATCACCGTGTGATGGGATAATCATGGCCATTCCTAATCTACCTGTTCTTCGAAGGGATTCCACATACAACCAGGTGACCCCTCTTTTGTTTTCCCAGGGATGAGCCAAATTCGATTTAGCTCTGCTGCTCACCCACTAAACTGTACTTGAGAGAGTGAGGTTTCATTATCCGTTCTTGTGCGAAATCAACACAATTCCTTTTGGAAACAGTGTTGACCTGGTTCCTAGACTTAGCATTGCTAAGCTGAAAGCCCCAAAATACTCCGATATGCTCAGTTTTTGAGCATTGGCAGAATGCCTCAGGTGGGTAACTTTGTACCTGGAAGCTTCATTTCATGCATGAAATCATCATAAATATTGTCAAAATTACCTTTGGGGCATATGTCTATGTAGAAATGCATTTTTATCTTTAGACTTGGATGCCTTTCCCCAAGAAATCTCGTACAAATAGTCTAAAGCCTTAAAAAAACAACCCAGACAAAGTCTAGAAACTTCTAGACCCAAGCATTTTGGATAAGGGATACTCAACCTGTATTTCCCAAATTGCTCCACAACAACCGAGAATTCCGTGGGATGCTCATGAAGCGCGCAGCTCTGAGGTCCCAGAGCAAATTTGCTGAGTCACACATTCCCTGTCGCTGTACACAAACTTGGCTGAACACACCTGGGGAGCTTCAAAACTACTGATGCCTGGATCCCAGAGCCCGAGTTTCTGACGGAATTGGTCTGGAAGACAGCTCGGTCATCAGGAGTTGTAAAAGCTCCCCAGTCGGACCTAATGTGCAGCCAACGTTGAGCTGCACAGGAAGGACTCGCGAAGCCAGATGTTTAGTAAGCATCTCAGGTGATCGTTAGCACCAGATGAGTTTGGTAACACTCCTATAATTTAGGTACTCAGGGAGGACAAGGCAGCAAGCACTCTGACAGGTTAAGAGGAGGATGTGGAGGGGAAGCTGGAAGCAGCCTAGAGGTTTCCTGAAACCGAGCTCACTGTTACGGTTTAAGTCTGAAATATCCCAACAAGTTTCATCTGTTTGGAAGGTGTTTAGCTCAGGGGGTAGCCATGCCAGCAATGGATTTATGTACTGCTGATTTCCTGTGTTGTTAGGACGTGGGGCCTGGTTGAAGGGACGGGTCACTGGGAGTGATTTGGAGGGACACAGCTTCCTTCCTGGTTCTTCTCTCCTGTCTCTGCTTCTTGGCTACCATGCCATGAAGAGCTTTTTCCTCCATGTGAGGCCTTCAGCCGGTAGAACTGGCTGACCATACCTGGGCTAAAATGTGAACTGAAATAAACTTCTCCCTCTTTAAGTTGTAGGTCTTGGGGACTGTGTCCCAGAGACACAGAGTGAGTGAGACACTGGCCTCGTATAATATGCACAGACTCTAAGACATGGAGTTTTGAGCAGTGGGTTGAAGACAGAAATAGCCAAAAGCTTGAAAACGCCATTAGTGTGTTGTTCCCATACGCAGTCATCTCTTTGTTTCCTTATTCTAGGTTTCTTGGCCATCTGGTATATAACATGGAACACTTTCCAAAGGAGTTAGGTACTCACGAGTGAATGGCAAACGCATATCGGGATCCTGTGTTTAAAATGCCTTTATCTTGCTGCAGTGACCAGGGGAAAAGCAGAATTAAACAGGATAGAATATTTGCATCCGGGCTCTCTTCATCATGCTTAATCTTTGTCAGAGAAAGCTCACATTTAATGGCAGCAAAATCCATTGGAATCCTGATTTAGCAACACTTAGCTACCCTTGTCAACAATGAGTCCCATGATATTTTTGGCATCTCATCAGAATTTAAAAAGTAAACAAACAAACAAGCAAGCGAAATCTCTACACAATGGAGCAATCTTTGAGAGGGAAAATTATAGCTTGCTGACCACATTTTATGGGGTGGGTTTCTAACCGTTAGCAATTGGCTGCAAGAATGTGCGGATTCCAGTCACCTCTGGGCAAAGAGTAGACTGGACTTGGGAGGCGGCGCTCCTTCCCAGCTCCATCAAAGAATTACACTGCCTCCTTTGTCTCTGCTCCCCAGCCCCCAGTGCTACAAGCAAGGCCCCTTCATCCTCAGTGTGTCCAGGCCTCAAGTCCTTCTCCGATGATGCTTGCATTGTGGAGGAAATGTAAAAAATATATAGAAGAAGCACTTGCCCTTTCCCAAGTCAAGCTTCCCTTTGCCAGATAATTCTCGAGCACTTGGTTTTACTTCAGATGCATACGATTTAATTTTCCCCACCACCACCATCCAAATCCAAGCATTAACAATTTCACAGGCTGCCAAACTGCGTTTCGTCAAAAGGAAAAGTGTTGCTGGGTCCAAGTTGCGCAGTCTAGAAAGAGGACGGGCTCACCCAAGTGACGACCTTGAAGAACCTGGGTCTCTGTGAACCTCCCCTGCCCTAGGAGCTGTAATTAGGCTCTGTGACTTACAGATCTAGCAGTGGAATCTTGGAGGGCTCCAGTGTCCAGGCTGGGAAGAGGCATTCCATGGCAGAGATGTGTAGGCTATGGGATGGGTTTCATTTGCATTTATGAGCATCACTGGGCTTCGCTTTCATGTTTATGTGATTTGGCATAGAGGAAAGAAGAGGAGACAAAAACCGCATTTGATGACGCTCCGGGTAGACCCTCACACCTCTGTTGTGTGGGATGGCTGGGGATGGAGCACCAGGAAAGATGTGTTCTGTGCCTGAGGGTTGCCTTTCGCTTAAGTGAGTTATAGGTACGGCTGTGTGTGGTCTGGATCTAGGCAAGAAGAGTGGGTGTGAACAGATAGGGTGGCTGTGAGGCACGGCTTGATATGCGGCCCACATGATGCCACACAAATGTCTTCTGAGCGCCTGGCCAGCGCCTTAGAGCCCAGGCACTGTGTGGAGTGTTCAGTTCCTCAAGCCTGGCCCAGCCCCAGAAATGATGTGCTGTTTTCAGGAAGAAGCTAAAACATCTCCTAATGGAGATTGAGGGGAGTTATGCAACAGAAACAGTTCTGATGCCCACTGGTTTCTCCTGGCACCTTCGCTGGAGCGCTGCTATCGAAGCCCTTTGTGCTGTCCAAAGTTATGGCTTAAACTCGGGAGCCATATGTCACTGTGGATGCATGGAGAGGGTGGATATAAAACCGAAGAGCACTGTATTCAACGGAATCATTAGAATTTCTCTCATTTTCACTGCCGATTCCTGGAAAAATGTTCCAACAGTTGTTTCTTTACAAGAAAACCATTTTATGTTTAGACAGTATATATAGTATGTTTTGAAATTTCCACTAAAGTGCATTTTCCAAATTTTTTGTTTTATAGACATAAATGTCTACGAACATACACATATATGAAGCAATCCAGTGAATAAATGGATTTAGTCCGTTTTCCCCCATGTGTGAAATCAAGCAACTGTCATCTGCAACGCATTGATGAAGTTAATTCTGATGAATCGAGCGTTAGCACCTTGTGAACTTTGCAGACGTGAACTTGACCTTGTGTTGTGTCATCCCCTTCCCATTCCTCCCCAGCCAGCTCCTCTTCCAGCCCTTTCCTGCCTCCATCTGCCCACACTGACTTGAAGAACCAGTTTCTCCAACACCATAAACTTAAAACAAAACACATGGCCCAGCATAGGGTGCTGTCTTCAGTTTCGCATTTCCTTCTTCTGGTACTTTCTTGTTGGTTTTGGATCCTGCCCTCCAAACCCCAAGAGCACACTTTCTAGGTATGGAGCAAATAAGGGTGTTTTTCCCCCCACTCAGCAGAATCTTGCTGAGTGTGTGGGATGCACCAACCCAGTGGTGCAAGATTTGATTGGAAGCAGCTGACAAGCTCCAGCCATCTGGTAAGTGTGCTCACCAAAGAGCCTGTCCCTTGTGGTTGCTTAAGAAAAACATTTATAGTCCTTGGGTCACAACTGCTTCTCCTTTGTTCTCCGAAATGCTGAAGTTAGGCTGCCTTTCTAAGGGCAAAGGAACAAAAGAGGGGGCTCTGCCCTCTGTGAAGGGATCCAGGTCTGTGCACCACTGTGACTTCAGGTGTGGCCCTCTGCCTCTTAGACCCTTCCCCTTCATTCTCAGGGGGATTTATGGTGCTCTTCCTGCCCCTCCTAGTTTATTGTCTAGTGGTTCCTGAAGGTGGGAACTGTGGTGTTACCTTGAGGTAAGACCACTGCCTCCTTCTTCTTCAGGACACTGTAAGCTTCCTGAAGGCAGGTGCCTGCTCTAAATATGCACCATGGCACATGGCAGCCACCTGGTAGATATCTTTAGGTGCTTCTGTGCACACGTGAGTGTATCCCTTTTCTCAGCCCTTCCAGTCCAGCTAGGAGTGTGGCATTGTGGCCAAAAGACAGAGACTTTGAGAGACTATTGATCTTACTAGCCATGGCTTTCCCAAGTCCCTGACTCAGCCTTAAGAGATTCTCCATTCACAAAAGACCCAGCCTACTCTGTGGGTCCCCTGTCAGAGACAGCCTAAGGCTATAGAGAGCCTCACCAGCTCAGTGAGCCCCAGGATAGAATGTGAACAGTCCCCAGAGGGTGCACCCACAGAAACTGTCCTCCTGAACTCTCCTCTAGTGCATTTGTCTGGCTAGGTCCCCCTGCAACTGGGCAACTTGTTAGGAGCTTGGCACTTAGTCAATACGGCCTGTATGCTGTTTTGTTTTATTTTAAATTTGTTTTTGTAATTACCACAAGCAGACCCTAAGAATCTTTTTAGATATGCATGAAAATTGAGCAAATAGTAGAGATCCCATATTATCCCTCCTATGTCCTGCATTCAATTTCTCTTACTAACTGCCTACATGAGCATGACGCATTTGTTAAAATCAATGAAGCAGCATCAATACATTATTATTAACTAAAGTCCATAATTTATTCACGTTCCCTTAGGTTCTTTTTACCTAAGGTCCTATTTCTGTTCCAGGATCCTATCCAGGATGCCATCTTGTATGACTCCTGTGGCTTCCACTGCCTGGGACAGGTTCTCGGACTTTGCATGGTTTTGATGATGCTGATAGTTTGAAAAAGTATATGTGCTTCCTGGTAAGGTACCATTGCTAAACAGGTTTGTCATGAACTCTGTTTTCTGCTTTGGGGAACATCCTTGAACATTCCTAGACTCTGACTTTAACATTGCTTTGTTCTGTTCTCTCTAAAGAGTTGAGCCAAGGGAACCCTGCTAGAGGACTGTCAATTTCTCTTTTGCTCCAAGAGTTGTGATGCCGAGTTCAAAGTGCCCAGCATCACTAGAGGTCCGGTGTGTCTGATTTGGAGACCTGGGGCCACGTTGAGTCTGTGCTACCTTGAAATTAGAAGAATCTACAGAAACTCCAAGATGGGCCTGACAGCTATCGTTAATCATGTCTGGCTTAGGGAATGGCTTTCTTGACTTACTTCTATTCTATCAAACTTTCTCCGGAGAGGAAAGACATCCTTCAGTCTTTGGTTGGTTGCTCAAATGCACGCTGCTGACTTTTAGGGGCTAAAGCAAAATATAGATGTCTTGGCCAACTAGCTAAAGTGAAAAGCATTCAAATGGCAACACTGTGAGCTACCAAGAAAGAGCTGTGGAGACGAGAGAAGCAGCTAGGGACAGACTCTCAACTCAGAAACCCCGAGCCACAGGAGTCCCTTCTCTTTTTCACCTGATGTCCATGTGGTGTAGGTTGTAGACACTCTCTGGCTGTACCTAGCTTTCTGAGGAGCCTTGCAACCTCGGCCCGGAACTGGTCAAAGACTTTATCTTACCCAGCTGCAGGAGGGAAAATGAAGGTACGGTCACTAGGTGCTTAATCAGCAAGAGGAGTCAAGCCTTTTATTCTTCGTATACTGCAGTCAACAGAAAGTTATTGCTTAATTAACCCCTCTGAATAAATACCTGATAATTAATAAACTCATGAAGTGTATACCCTAAGGCTTTCAGTTGAAGAAGGCTCCTCTTTTCAAATGGAAAAGAGAGAGAGAGAGAGAGAGAGAGGGAGGAGAAAAAAGACCATGCTGAACTAATGGGAAAAAATTCCGGTAGAAGGCAAGGCAATTAGGATTAGTGAATTCCATTTCATTTAAAGTTTGAAGATAGAGAAGTCATTTGTCTCACAAATTAATAATGGGAGAGACTTTCCTAATATAGCAATGGCTACTTATATTTTATTAGTGGAAATCCAAACTGAGTAATTTAATGATAGACAAGCTTCCATGTATATAATTTTTTGTTAGGCCTTTTTAAAAAATGTCACTGCACTTGGATAGTTATAGATTTATGCATCGCTTCTAAATTAGTCCCCACTTCAGTTTGGACTGATACATTTAATACTATGGCTCTGCAGAAAATCAATATTTTTTAGTGTTTTCTCTCATGTTAAAGAGCTTCATCATCTGGCTAATTATGCCTTCATCAGAGAAGGAAGGGGTTGATGAGGTAGCCCATGTTTCACTGGTGTTATTACATTTGCTGGACATTATAAGTGGGGACTGGTGGGAGCCCAGTGAATGGGGTGTAGTGGAGCTGGAGTCCGGTGTGTGTGTGGGGGGGAGGGGTGATTAATTTAGGGCCCTCAAACAAATCCTCCCCAAATAGAAAGCATGAGATATATCTCAAAAAGTATTTATAATCACACTACATGACCAAAGTCCCTTGGAGTTCAAGTCCACGTGGAGCCTCTAGGGTTTTGCCTGGGGCCCACGATGAGTCAGAAATTTCTGAGAGTATTGTACCCTGACCTCCCATTGGACGTGAGATTCACCTGTCATTCAGTAGAGATTGGCTGCTTACCTGCCAGGTGTTAGGTACTAGTCATTGCCTTATCTCGGGGTGTTTGAATTGTTTTCAACTGCTACCGTGGCCTCTGGCTGGTCCTTCTCACTCGGTGGTCACTCACGTTGCTCTGTCTAGGGCATGCACAGTTCTGAAGTGAGCTGGGCAGCTGCAACTAGCTGGGGCCATATACACTCTGAGAAACCGCATAATCTTAGAGAAAAGCAGGATAGTGTCTGACTTCCACCAGCAGGACCTTGTGTAGCTATAAGCCTCGGTTTTCACAGTCAGCAAAATGGAAATATAAGTACTTTCTACATAGGCTAGTTATCGTGTTGTGTATAAAACAACATTTGGTGAGCACCTAGGAATACTAATAGCCTTCCCTATTTTTTTGCAAATATAAAATTCTGGGAAGACTCCTTCATCTTTAAAATAATGACAATAGGTCAGTAACATCAACAGTAAATACCATTATCAGGCACCGTGGACAGATTTCTCTAATTACAAAACCCCTAAGAAAGACTTGGTCCATTTTAGACAAAAAGAAAATTCCTCTATCTTTTCATATAGTCCATCACTAATATCTGCATTACTAATAATAAACACTTGCTGAGTATGATTATATGCCAGGCACTTGAGATTTTTATCTTGTTTATTCCTTATTTATACATTTTTAAAAATATTTACTGAATGCTAGGTCTTGTGTATCCTGGTAAACAAGAGAGCATTTACAATTCCAGTCAGGAGATATTGTAGTACAAGTTATATAAAGGAGATAGTGCTGTTAGCTTAGTTTATATCTAAGGAAAATGAGGACCCAAGATGTGGCTAGTGAATGGTTAAAAACTGGATTCAAATTCAGATAATCTGTGTTTAACCATGATATCATGGTGCTACTAAGAAAATTGCTGGGATGTAAAGATATTGAGAGACTTAGAAGGAGGTGGCCAAGATGACCTGTCTTCATCTGAGGACATGAGAAACTCAGACATCAATGGTCAGTGGGACTGTGTGATGTTCCTTGCCACCCACTGGAGGCAGCTTCCTAGCTGAGGACCCAAGCTTTGTGATAATAACTTTGGTTCTCTGTTTACCACTAACCACACCTGACCTTGGTCAGTGACTCAGTTTCTCTGAGCCCCTAACACCAGTCAAAAGGAGATGGCACTTCTGACCTGAAGAATAAAAGAAGACTGAAGGGAAACTGTGTGAGGAAAGTCAAAAAACAAATATTCACTTATAACACCACTACTTTTAGCTGCTAGCAGGTGGGATTTTACTGCTTGGAAAGAAGTTGAGATGTAATTATCTATTCTATAGTTACAGTATTTTGACGCAAACCTCTTTTGATTTTGTCCAATGACTGGCTAATGATGGTAAATAAAAATATAAAGAAAATGTACCCACTAAAACAGAAAAAGAACCTTGAAACAAGATCAACATGACAGTTGGGGATAAATTTCATTCACCCTTGCCTATTCTGTTGGCAGGAACAAATCCCCTACTGATAAATTTCTAGTTAAAATCATCCTGACAGACACATTCGACCATTACCTAATGAGCAAGGCTTCCAAAGAGGGGGTCTGTGGTTAATATACAAAAGAATCAAGCACATGTATCTCACCCTACACAGCTACTCAAAGATCAGTTGTACTCAGTAATAGAATGGGCATGATTTTCATCTTCAAAACTCCTGCAAGAGTAGTTATCCTCCCAAGATTGAATTTGCAAAGTAGGAACAGATGAATTCAATTGTCAATGGTTCAAATGCAGGTACCTGTTATAGAGACAGATCGCAACCTTGGGGGCTGCTAATGTGAGAAGATAAATTCCTCCTCATAAAACGAATATTGGTAGCAATCTGCACCAATGCATTTAATTTCGCCTATCCTTATAAATCTTCAGAGCTCGAAGGAAGTACTTACCTCCTATTACCTCCCTCACAACAGGAACATCCTCAAGACCTGGCTTCGGTTTCCAAAACTGCTTAGTTTCATTCTAGAGAACTGTCTCATCAACATTAAACAGAACTAGTTAGCAAGGGGTTTTAAGAAAATTAAAGGCGCAACCGAGTCTAGACATCCCAAAATAAGTGGATGGGGGGGACCCGCGTTCGTCCGGTTATTTCGGCCACCTCCTTAATGGACAATTTGGATCGCTGTACACTCAATCCGCTTAATTGCATCTGTGTTGGCCATTAAAACAAATTGAATGCGCTATGGCCAATTTGATCATGTCATAAAGAAATGGCCTATAGGGCCCATCGAGAAGCAGAATTTCAGCCATTATTCGATTATATGTGATCAATGGAGACAGCCTGTATGGGAAATCCAGGAGCTGGAGTAGATCATGTAGGAGCCCTCACGGACTTTGCTGACCACATGATTAGGCTCAATTGTCGGCAGCCACAAAATTGGCCAGGTAGTTGACAGAGCATCACCTTACTCCGTCTGGGGGCTGGGGGAGGAGAAAAGTCAGGGCTTTGTGACTTTGCCTAAAATATCCAGTCAGCAAACCAACAGGTCATCCTTTCCACTTTGAGTCCAGAGTAATTTGAGAAGGAGAAAAAAAGAATTCAAAATCTCCACCAGCTTTGACCTCTAATGTTGGTATAAAAATAGAACTCATGCTGCATCCATTGTGATTAATGCTGGGTAAAGGTAATTTAAGCGGGGCCTAATTTTCTGACTTTTCCCAATCTCATCTCCATGTACTTACTGTACCTTTCTCTGTACTTCTGCTTATCTGAGAGGTCTCAGGATTCTCATTTAGAGCCTCCACTTCCAATAGAGTCACCTTTCTCTCTTGTCACCTTGTCTGGAGTCACCTTTTTCTTCAGCATCTTTGTGAGACCAGAAAAGAGCAATGATCCCCCTCTGAGGATTATATTTATTTGTGAAGCCAAGGAGAAATTACAGTGGACAAGTTTTACTAAACACTCAATAGATGGTAGGCACTACCATCAGCTTTTAAGTGCATGGCCTCCTTTAACCCTCACTTGACCTTGAGAGGTTGGTTCTGGTTTCTGTTCTTTCCGATGAGACAACTGACACATGGAATGTTTAAGGATGGGGATAAACATCATCTTAAGACACTGGGGGGAGACCCAAGGCCATAGAGACTTTGTTAAGTAGGAAATGTGGGACGAATGATTTGCATATACCAGATGAGAGGATAACAGAGAGTGTGTGTTGGAGTAACAGCCTGCTGGGAGATGTTAGGGCATGTGGACTAAGCCAGCCCGAGGCCTCTGGGAGCTGGAGAGGTGAGCTTCCAGGTAGTACAGAAAACCTTGGAGCCAAATATCAAGTTTGAAGGACAGAAAACATTTAATCATTTAGATTTGTTCCAGGGAAACATCACACAGATAATAATTCGTGGGGACTGCTCTAATATGATGGCATTAACAGAAGATAGGTCTGAAGGCAAATGATAGAGTTCATTGTGATTCCAAAAAAGAGTCAGAAACAGTAGTGGTACTTGCCACAGATATAGGACTGTTCATAAAGTGATTGAATTCCGTGGGGCAGGTAACGTGGGGCTGTGGTTGGAACAACAGATTTTGGAAGAGGAACAGGGACATAACAACATATTCTTGTATCAGATAAGCTGTTGTACAGTGACACAACCAAAGTATGCTGGTTAGAGGCAAGTGGATCTCAGGAGTGATGACAGAATCGACACTGAGTCAAAAGCGGAGTGACTTAGCTCCAAGGATGTGGTGACCATTTGTGCCACCACTGAACATTCAAGAGATGGTGGGTACTAGCCTCAGCATCTAAGTGCCCGGCCTCATTTGACCCTCATCTGACCTTGAGAGGTGGGTTATGGTTTCTCAATTGTACAGATGAGACAAGTGACACATGGAGTTTAAGAGTGGGGATCGGCATCATCTCAAGCCACTGGGGAGACCCAAAGTATAGGACTACCACTTCCATCAGCACCACTGTCACTATCACTGCTCCCAATACCTCTGTCATCATCATTGCCACCGTTATAGTTACCACGATGTGTTACTGCCATCACCACCAACCGATGGATTCTATTACCACCACTCTCAGCATCAGCAACATTGTTACAACCACCACAGTCTTCACCACCATCTCCCATGCACCACTGCCATACAACAGAAACAATAAGGACCTCCAAAATATTGTGAGCTGACTAGACACTAAGCACCCTGCTTAATGTGTATTTCCTTAATCTTCATAAGCCTTCCACTTCCTTTGAAGATAACATATGGGAGGTTCCCAGAGCTCCGTAAATTATATGAAGGGAGCACAGTGGAGTTATGCTCTTAACCATTGGTTTTAGCAGTTACAGAGAAGACAACGGCAGGAAAAAAATTGGGCAGAGCTAAAGAACTCAGTAAAAGCTGTATTTTTTGCCATTTCAGTTCAGTCTTCAGTGGGTCTGATCAGAACATCTTATGTAGTATTTTCTACCTGGTGGCAAGTTTGCCAGCATCTAGGAACTCAGTTGTCAGTGTGATGAGGTCACATGACTCAAGGTCAACCTACCTTGGGCATGGTCTGTTCTGCTTTTGGGCAGGCAACTTCCTCCTCCTCCCAGACAGAAGCCAGCTTCCCAGCTCATAGCAGCTGTGTCTGGAGTCAGAGGCCATGGAGAAGGTAGAGAGGATGTGGGCTTTGGTTTATTTTTTCTAGCTATTTGGGGTTTTAATGGACAAATAAAATTAATGTTTTTACAGTGCACAATGTTATGTTTTCCTATTTTCATGTATTATAGGATGATAACTGCAATCAATCTAACATATCCACCACCTCTAGTAGTTATCTGTGTGTGTGTGTGTGTGTGTGTCTGCGCGCTGAGAAATTTTAAGAACTTTTAAGATCTACTATTGAATTGCATATATACAATTGAGTACTGTTAACTGCAGTCACCACTCAGCAGTGTTCATCTGCACAACTGGAATCTTGGGCCCCCGAACCAGAACCTTTCCATTTCCCCTGCTCTACCTTATTCCCTGCTCCTAGGAGTTTGATTATATATATTAGTTTGGATCTGGAATATCCCCCAAGTCTCATGTATTTCGACATTACTGATTATCTATGGAACCATGCACTATTAGAAGATGGGGGTCTGGTCTGCGGGTAGACTATGGGTAGGGGGTGGATTGTAGGTGTGTGGTGGAAGACACGCATGTAGTACATTATAGATTATAGGTGTTTGGTAGATTAAGGGCTTAAACCTGGAAAGGGATTAACTCTGAGGCTGGACCCAGAAAGGGTGAATCACTGGACAGGACCTGGAAGGGTCTATTCTTTCTTTCTTTCTTTCTTTCTTTCTTTCTTTCTTTCTTTCTTTCCTTCTTCCTTCCTACCTTCCTTCCTTCCTTCCTTCCTTCCTTCCTTCCTTCCTTCCTTCCCTCTTTCCTTCTTCCTTCCTTCGAGACTTAGCTTTCTGTTATGCCATGAGGAGCTGCCTCCACCTCTCCTCTGCCATGTGCTTCCACTACTGTCAGCCACCCATGAAAGCACTGTGACCTTCTGAAACTGTGAGCTAAAATAAATGTTTCCTAACCTCATTTGTGTATGTATTCTGTCACAGCAATGAAAAAGTAAAGAAGACACTAGATTTCCTTAATTTAAATACAAAACAGTATTTGTGTGTGTCTGTGCATAGACCTTATCAATTCTTCCAGTCTATGAACATGGGATATCTTTTCATCTATTTATGTCTCCTTTAATTTCTTTCATTAATAGATTTCAGCATGCAAATCTGTCTTCATTTTGGTTAAATTTATTCCTAAGAGGTTTTTATGCTGTCATAAATGAGATTTTCTTAATTTCTTTTTTTAGAGGCTCATGGTTAGATACAAAAATGCTATTGTTTATTTTATGAATTAATTTATTAGTTTCAACAGGTTAGCAGTGGAGTGCAAGGGTTTTCAGTACACAGGTTATGTGGTCTGAACACAGAAACAATTTTATTTATTTTTTAATTGTATGCCTCTTTTTCATTTTTCTTATTTAATGGTATAGCTAGAACTTCCAGTACCATCTTGAATAGAAGTGGTGAGAAGGGTATTTATGCCTTTTTTATCATCTTAAGGATGTAGCTTTTCTCATGGTGCACAATGTTAGCTCTGGGTTTGTCATATGCCCCTTTTTATGCCAAAGTCCATTTCTTTTAGATCTGATTTGTTGAGAGTTTTTTTAATCATGAAAAGAGATAATTTCTCAATGACTACTATTTCTGTGGACTCCTTGCTTCTCACAGGACATAGTTTAAGTCCTCAGCGAGAACTCTAATGAGTGAATTATATACAGCGTGACAGCTGGTATGAATAATAGCAATTCTATAATCAAGATGGCCTTAGTAATCTGTTCCTTGCCACTTCACTTCCTGGCTTAGAATTCATCATTTTCTCTGTGGAAAGAAGAAGAGTCTCTTCATTGTTTCTAGCTTTGTCCTGCATTTCTGTACTCACCAACTGTCTCAGAGACAGCGGGGGAAGTGAGAGCATTTCACAGAAATGGAAGCTAATGAAAAGACTATTTAGCTCTGGTTTTTAGAAGAGAAACCCAAGACTCAAGAATTGGGCATGCATGTCCCTAACTAGAGGTGGATTTTAAAAACAGAATTTATGCCAAGCACCTGCTAAGTAAGAACCTGGTAAAGACTTCGAAGATGTATATCATTTAATGTTTAGAGATTGACCAGGCTTCAGATACAGAGGCTTCTGGGAAGAAGAAGAGGACGAAGAAATGAAACACACACACCCTCACCCAGTAAGCACTTTCCCTACCATTATGGGGCTCATTGGTTAAGTCATAATTCATGAGTGGACTATTACAGAAGGATTAATTAGTGTAAAAACAAAAGATGGTGCGGAACTACTACCAATGGAAATTCTGCTGGTGAATTTAAAATCAGTCAGATTCGTGAATAACCAATTTATGGGCCACTCTGACATAGCAATTTCTACATAGAGCAAGTGACACCTGCTATCGCATCTACCTCTAGCAAACATAATGCCAAGATCTTTACCATTATCTTCTCTCGATTCAAAAGGTTAAGACATTGGCAATCCCCAAGCTACTTCTGGAGACCTTTTCAAGCATAGGGATGTCACTCTGGCCTCAGCATATGCCTGTGTTTCCACATGTGGGTTATGTCTTTAGCATAGGAAAATTTCATCCAGAAGCTGTAAGATAATGGGCTCAGAAGAGCTGGATATTTTCAGAGGGTTTTTTCCTCTCTCAGCTAATAAATATGCAGGCCATGAATCTGTTCTTTCATCATCCAGAAACCAACAGACATTATTAATCTTACACTCTTTGGAAAATGTAACCCAGTCGGTAAAAAGGCAGGAATGAGAGTCAAGTGACCCACATTCAAGGCTTGTGCTCTGTCCCATGCCACATTGTTGATCATGGATGAATCCTTTAACTTCTTCAAGCTTTAGTTCCCATGTCTGGAACAGAAGGACTTGAGGCCATTGGGATTAAATGAGATAGCATACAAACACTAGAGATTATGTCAAAGTCTAACATAATGCTGGGCCAAAAGAAAATAAAATAAATGCTCAATAAAATGACTCAAAATAGTCACTACAGAAAAATGCTAAAAATATGGAGACTTGAATGTTCACATTATGAGTTTAAATTTTCAAACCAGAAAGAAATCAGAAATCCCAATGTGGTAAAGGAATAAACTTTGCTAAGTGAATGCCTAGATTTCAGATAACCCCTTGTTCTTCTAAAACTATTTGTGTTCAAGTGCCTCAGTGGATTTCTCCTATGAGCAGAATGATCCTTCCTTGAACCCACTACCTGGAAGCCCCACACTGGGTAGGCACTGTCTGCTTCTTGGTAGATTTCTTTCTTGATTTTCTTTTAAAGAGATGATGGGACACCTTGACCCACATTGGTGCTTAGAGGAGGTCATCTTCCTTCCTTTGTGTATGTGAGTGTATGTGTGTATGTGATACCAGGGATTGAACACAGGGCTTTTACACTGATCTACATCCCTAGCCTTCTTTCTTTAATTTTGAGACACAGTCTCACTAGGTCACTAAGTCGCCTACATGCTGGACTCAAACTTGCCATCATGCTGCCTTAGCTTCCCAGGGATTATAGGCCTACGCCACAGGGCCCAGTTTCATCTTCCTTGCGAGAATAAAAAATAGATGTCTCAAGGCTTCGGACTTCCCACCGGGTTTGGCTAAATAGCCAACCCAGAGCATTCAAACTGGCTAGCTCCAGAGAAACAGGTCAACATGTGAAAGTCATGGTCCAGGGATGAGTTTGGATGCAGAAGTTGGCTCTCCTGGCCCTTTCTCTCCTTCTAGATTAGTTACTAGAAGATAGTGCAGGCATCCCATCTGTCTGTGCCCTCTCCACAAACTGCAACCTGGACAATGGTAACAATAAGGTTGCCAGAGCACTGGATGATGACTCACCTGCTGCTAGGTAAGGCCCTCTGCAAAAGATCATGGCTCCCTTCTCTCCTGAGTTGCCCAGATTGGGCTCAAACTTGCAATTCTCCCCATGAGCTAGGATCACAGGTGTGTACTACCACATATACCTCAGAGTGCAGGGTCTTAATCACAGTGTTGTTTTTCTGTGCCCAGATATATAAACCATTTAATGACCTCATCTCCATCTCAGGCATCAGGTTCTCTTCCCACTAAGCCTGCTGCTTAAGTTTTTAATTTGTGTCATGTGGAGCCACTGTCGGTTCCATGGACAACATTCTCCTGTTCATACCTCAATAGGATTGCTGGAGAAAACACAGTATGGCCAGTGAGATTGAGGTTCCCAGGAACTATGAATAATATTTTAATACAAGTTTTGTCCCAACATTTGCATGAGACATAAGTGTATTGAAACATGCATGCTAGTTGTTCATCTGAAATGAAATTTATTTGGGCGTGCTAGATTTTTATTTGCTGAAAATCTGGCACTGCTATACCTTTGCTCAAAGACCGCTTTGTGTGCCTGGAATCTTCCTTTATCTACTGTACTTTGACACCTTACTCATTCTTCAAAGGTTGATGCAAAGCTCACCTCTTGAGTGAAGACACGCCAGTGTCTCTCTGCATTGTAAAAATCCATCCTTAACATTTCCAGTACTGTCTCCCCATCACAGACTGAACCCTAATGAAGCTTGCCTGGGCAGGCACCCCAGCTGATTCATCTCTGCCTCAGTACCTGGCAGCAAAGGCACTTGGGATGTGAGTGACAGATACTTTGGAGGATGCTAACTTGCTCTATTGTTGCGTGGTGACCCTCTGTCTCTAGAATTCCTTAGAATTGACTGGGATTCCCGAAGAGCACTTTCCCCTCCCACTTTGGGTAAAAGCTGTCCAGCCAACAGAAGTGTACAAATCATATTCCCTCTAGGATGGGTCTCTTAGACCTGCTGTCATAAATTAACACAAACTGGATGTCTTAAAAACAGCAAGAGTTTATTAGCTCCCAGTACCAGAGAACAAAAGTACAATATCAATGTGTCCAGTCTCCCTGAAGGGACTAGAGGCACAGCCACTCCACGGCCTTGTCCTGATCTCTTGTGCCTACCCACAATCCTTTGCATTCCTTGGCTCCTAGAAGCAAGCTCCATTCCACCTCCATGACCAAGTGGCAATCACAATGCACAGTTTTACAGTGTTGTCTGGATTCATCTGTCTTTACTTGACGTTTACCTCTCTGTGTACATCCTTTCTCCTTTATCTGCGAGGCCAGCAGTCACATCAGATGAAGGGCTGTCCTTATTCCAGGACAACTGTAGTTCAACTTGAGCCTGAATTGCATCGATAAAGGCTTCATTTCCAAATAAATCCACCCTCACAGGCACCAGGGGTTAGAATTTCACCATGCATGGGGGGGGGGGGGACGCAATTCAATCCACCGTGGCCTTGAACATGTTAGTTCCCCGTTCTGAGCCTCAGTTCCTGTGTCTGTAAACTGGGCACAATCCTGTCCCCTCCACAGTGCCTTGTGCATGGAATGGCTGTGCCTCTGCCTTCCCTTCTGCTGCCCCAGAATCCCCTTCGGGCTCTTTGCAGTCTGCGGTGTGGACAGCGGAGGAAGTCCTACTTGGTAGAATTGGAAGCGAGAGTCCGAATCACGTGCAGCACCCCAATGCTTCTAGGAGAACTCGCCTCTTTCCCCAGGACTTTTCCCTGTGGTTAGATCTCCTACTTAACCCTCTGTGCTGCTGGAAGGACTCAGGAGGCGGGCTTGGTCAGCTGACTTTAATAATAAAAAACTTGGGGTGAATTTAGGACACCAGGCTGGGATGTGCGTTTTGGGCTGGTTATCCCTTTTGTCACGAGCAGATTCTTTTGTTTGATGGTCCAAACAAATAAATAACATAAAAAGTGCCTGAAACCTATAGGGAATCAAATTTCCAAACTCTTGTGGCTGACTTCTGAATCATACTTCAGAAATTAAAAGAAGCAAACGCTAACGGGATTGGCAAGGAATCGCAAATTGTACCTTCGCAAAGGTCAAAGCCTCGTGACTAACCAGGGCAGTCACACTTTATCCTGGCTGAAACAATGCCCGATGCGAGGGCTATTTATAGGCGGTGACACGCCCTCCTCCACCGGACCCTCTTAGAAGCCGTCAGTCGGAATCTGGCTTGCAGTGGGGTTTTATTTATTATTTATTTATTTCACTTTTTTCCCAAGCTGCTAGATGATTTCCATACACTGAGGTTTGGCAGCTTGCACCGGAGCGATACCATAGCAGGATCAGGAGGCCGCCAGCTGCTCCAGCGCGAACGAGCGATGATGCATCGAGCTGGCGGGTCCTATGCGCTGGAAAATCAAGTGGAATTAAGTAAAAACATTTGTTATCATTTTTGGAGTTTTCAAACCCAACGGGCTTCAGCGCAACCTTAATGCTTCACATGGTTTTCTATTTTTTTCCCTCTCTCTCTCAAATAAATAATTATAAAAGGGAACATTCTGTTTCGCTAGGAAGAGCGGTTTCGCGTGTGGTTGCGGGGGAGGGAGGGCAGCCCCACTTTCCGGCAGCTGGGGCTCCGGCCTGTCAGGTCTCAGGATGGGTCCTCAGGGGGAGAAAGCCTGTCTCGTGCGTGCGTTGTCCTGGAAGCCAAGGAAGAACTCCTTATCTGCTCAGCATCTCCGACAGGGCGGGCGGGGCGCTGGCCCTCCCCAAGAACCTTGGCCTCGTGCTCCATTCTCCGCCGGTTCCTCCCTGTCCCAGGAGGTGAGGCTGATGCAGGCCTTGTATCTAAAACTCTGACTCCATCTGATGTATCCCCGCAGTCTCGCATGTTCGCAAGGCGAGTGGATTCTGAGACGGCTGGCTGTGCTCATGGTGGGATTCGTTGTCGACAAGCTCTTGCTGAACACAGGGTGAGGAGGTGGGGCCTGGCTGGAGATGGGTCCCTGAGGATGTGCCCTCAAGGGAGACAGCCGGTCCCCTGGCTCTTCCCTTTTCTCTCTCTGCTTCCTGGACGCCGTGGGGTGAGCAGCTGTCCTCCGCCAGGCTGTTCCACCATTGCCTGTTGTGTCATGGAGCTAGCTGGCTACCAGCTGTATCCATTAAAAACCACAAGCCAGAATAAACCTCTCTTTCTTTGAGGTGAGTCAGGTATTTTGTCATAGAGATGAAGAAAGTGACTAAGTCAGATGCATCCTTCCCCAGGGAAAGCTAAGTCCAGGCTCAGGTTTGGTGGTAGGACTTCCGGTCAAGATGGCGGCTGAGTAACAGCAGGGGTAGCAGGTCTTCTTGTTCTATGGAATAATAACAATGCCAACAAATACCAGGCCTAGCAATCAGTGCTGGCATTTGTGAAGCACCTGGGAAGATGTAGTCCTGGTTGATGCCAATCTCTGCTCCTCTCTGGCTCACGAAGGGTATGACCTTGGATAGGCCAAGTCCCGTCTTCAGACTTGTCATTTATAGCATGGGGAACGGGAGAGCTGCTCTAGGGCTTTATCTCTGTAATAATTGTTACCATACATAGAAACTGAATGCTCACCAAAGCATCTCTGCTTCTCCGCCCCTGTCATTTAACAATCAGGGATCCCCAACTCCCAGACCGTGAATCTGTACCAGTAGGTAGCCTGTGGGAACCTGGCTGCACAGCAGGAGGAAAGTGACAGGCCAGAAAGCCTAGCTCCACCTGTATTAACAGCTGCTCCCCAACACTCACATGACTGCCTGATGTCCATCTCCTGTCAGATCCATGGTGGCAATAGATTCCCACCGGAACATGAACTTTACTATGAACTGTTCATGTGAGGAACTGTGTTGTGTGCTCAGAATGAGAATCTAATGCCTGCTGAGCTAAGGTGGAGCTGAGCTGGTGGCCCTAGTGCCACTCCCTTCACTCTGTTCCACCTCTGCTGCCCGTGACAGTGGTTCCTGGTATCAAAAATATTGGGAAACACTGATTTAATTTAGGCTTTGGTTTGGGTGAGAGGCTCATTGTGACCATATGGTTTCCTTCAACTGATCACAAAACAAGTTTTACGTGGCTGGACATCAAACTTTTAAATGAAAAGTCAGTGAATAATTACTATGACAAATGCAGGTTTCAAGTGGAAGGTGCATACACTCCTCCATTAAGGCAAGGACTCCATCTGCCTTTTCCTCCTGAATTCTCATGCCTGGCAGTGTGCTGGCAGGAGGTAAGGGCTCAGTAAACGTGAGCTGAGTGAATAAACAGGTGTCTACAATCTCAGGTGAAAGAATAAGCAACAGTGTGGCCACTGGGTAGTGATAGGCTGAGGCTTTCTGGGGAATAAAAGAAAAAGCTAATTTCTAATTTATAGTAACGGCTAATTTCCCTGGTGTCAACACTCCCACCCTGCCAATTTCACTGTGTGGAAAGGAAGTTACTGGATGCCGAGCTGGGGAGAGTTCTGCACAACCATCTCCCAATAACTCCAGTACTCCTAATGCCCGGAAACTGCAACGCCGTTTCCTGTTTGTCTTCAAGAATCATGCCCCACGGAGTTAAAAAATTGGAAGACCTTCAGATCGCTTGAGGTGGTGCAATTCATATTCTCTGGCCAACATTGGGACATTTTCATTTACGTGCACAGAGAAGACCAGGAGCTGGTAGGTGAAGGATGAGGTTGGAAGGACTGGTGGGCCCACTGGTGACAAACTAGCTGGGCCTTTTCTGTAGAAGAAGCTCATCCCCTTCGCCTCACTGCCGTGATACTCTGCCTCACCTTAGGCCCGCAGGGACAGACCCTGGTGCTTAGAAGTGGGCCAACACAGATGGCACCTTTGCAGCTCCCCAGGCTTTTGTTCTCCCAGGATTCATTTCCTACAGTGACATCGACTCTTTCTCATCTTCTCTAACAAAATCGCAAGAAGTGGTATCAGCACATCTTTGTACAGTAGGCGAATATATTTGGAATGCTTATTTCTGGGAGCTGTTGAAGATGACTAACAATTTTACACCCCCCAGAAGGACTGACAGTAAATTTAGGAGTGGCAAATGGAACCACTGTTCGGTTTCCCTCTCGGTAAACGAACCACTGCAAAACCTGTGCTGCGACGCGGGAGCGGCAAATCCGCACACTCTGGCGATTAACACCGCAAATGCCTTTTTGAAGCAATACCTTTGGAAGAGATGGAAGGCTCGCCCCAGAAGCTGACGCCGGAGGTTTGTTTCAATGTAGCACAAATCAGAGCTCGGGATGTAACACAAGTTTCCTTTCTCCTGGAAGACGGCCACTTGTTCCTATTCTTGGGGAGCTGGCTACTACGTTTGTTATCAAATCTGCAAAAGGAACCCGTCCCATAGCAGATGCCTTGCCCATGTGAAGGGCTCGGGGTCCACTGGGAGCCCACGAGAGATCACAAGCTGCTGCAAGGTCCAGAAATCTCGTTTTTGAGGGATTTGCCTTGCAATGTGTAATTTCCTGTCATCGCACTGTGTTTTCAGTCACACTCTTGAATGCCAGTGTTCATGTGGGGACAGCGTTAAGTTGCAAATTTGGAAGGACTAGTGTGAATGAGGACCCTGTTCTGAGCTCCAGCAATGGTCTCTGTTTCACGTGACCACCAGCAAACTCATCTGTACTAACCTCATGAGAAGAAAAGCTAAACATTAGGTGGAGGGGAAAGGGAGCGACAGGAGGAGGAAAGGACAGACTGGTGTGTTAGGAAATGCCATGGCCTTTTGTAAAATCATGTTCGTGTGTGTCATTCCCTGGCCTTCCAATGCTGTTCCCCTCCCTCGTCCAGCTAAATCCAACTGTAACTGTGGACCTCAGCTGAAGTGTTACTTTCTTGGGGAAACGTTTCCTACAGCCCAGCATGTGGTCTGGCGAAACCCTCTGTGTAGCACACGTCATGACTGTAATGATTATAATTAAATCCTCATGTATGTGATTATTTGTTACAGGCTTGTCTGCTTCACGGATCACAAGTTTTGAACTCAGAAGACTCTGAAAGTCGGTACCATCCTGAGCTTAGGGCAGGGACTCTGGGGGAGCCTTTGAGGAGGTGACTAAGGACTAGAACAATTTCTGGGATAACTGGATGTGGGTCACTGAGCCTGGCTGTCCCAGCAAGGTCCTCCCAGTGTATCGCACCCCCACCTGCTGTGGGACAAACAGGAGGGAGGCCCACCTCCAGGCTCACAGTGCCATCTTAGGTTCCAAGTGGGCATGCACTGCCCAAGAGAGTCACCAGAGGGATAGAGGCAGAGCAGGGGCAGCATCTAATCTCCCAACACTGAGGTCTCTTGACAGGCACCCTCTACTTGGCACAAAGGCTCCCCTGAGGAGGGGGAGGAGAAGACGGAGGATTCAGGGTGGGGGACAGGAGCCTGAAAAGGCAAGAGGGGTGATCATGACAGAAAAGATTTGCTCCTGCCTTCTCCTCCTTTCTTCTTGCATTAAGGATAAGTGTCCCCAACCACGTCAGCACAAAATAGAACTTGATGAGGTACCACTTTTTCCAGGGCTGTGCCCAGCTCCTCCAGGCAGCAGGAGAAGCTGTCCCTCCGAGTTAGCCCCAGAAGTGTCCCTCAGCCCTCTGGCTGCAGGGAATCCCTGCCAATCAGCCTTTGCCTGAGACTGCAAGCTGTACTCCCCTTTTGTTCCTTTCTTCCTTCCCTGGTAGCTTCCGAGGTCTGTCACACACCAAGCATTGTTCTAGGAGGCTTTCGTGTGGGCCTGCGGGAGGTTTGTTGGGTGACCAGTCGTCCTGGCTTCCTGGGGATGTAGAAATTTCTGTTTGCAAACCACAGACAGCGAGGAGTGGGGCCAGGTGGTGCTAGGGAGGAACAGCATCTTGAGACAAGGGAACAGTACGTACAGACACATTTTACAAAGTGTAATGAGACAACACTTCCTAGAAGATCAACCTTCCTTCCTTTCTCTTTCTTTTCTTTTATCTTTCTAATGTAGCTTATAGAGCATTAAGTCCTAAATGTCAAATATGTCAAGATCAAGCAGGGCAGGAGAATCACAAGTTCAAGTCCAGCCTGGGCCAGTAAGTGACTTTAGTGATACCCTGTCTCAAAACCAAAAATAAAAACGGGCCAGGGGTTAGTTCAACGTGAAGGCTCTTGGATCAATCCTCACACAGAAAAAACAAATAAACAAGGTCTTGCTAAAATGCAGGTCCTCCAGACCCACCCATACTTGCACCTCTCAGTCTACTGGGGTTGGGCCTAGGACCCTGAATTTAATCAACCCACCACTTAGTATGCTATTTAAGTTGGGGAGCAGCTGAGCTTGACAACATGGGCTTTGGAGTCCCTCAGACCTGAGTTCAAACCTTGTTTCTGCTATTAAACATCCATGAAGATTTTCAGAAATTGCATGGCCCATGCGGGCTTTGGTTTCCATATCTGTAAAATGGGTATGATGATATACTAGCTTCATGGCTCTGTGTGGGCTGCAGAAAGTGGGTTAAAGCCTTAGTACATTATCTGCATGAAATGGGTCATACATTTGTTTGTAATTATCAGGACAGATTATTGCCCTGGCAGCCAAGGCAGAAGTTTCTGGATTTAGAGTTGCTCTGTTCTTTGTCACCCAAATTGGCAAAAAGAAATATGTCTTAAATTATCACAGACATGTGATTGTGCTTTCTCTTCCGTTTCTATCACTTTTCCAAGTGTGCAAAGAGCTTCTCCTCACTCCCAGAAGAGCCCACACTCTCTCACGGATGGGACCCTCCACTATGCTGATCTTGCTCCACCTGTAATTTTGTTCTTTCCTAGCAAACTTCTACTTATCTCTTAAAACCCAGCTAAAATATTCCCACCTTGGTAAGCTGAGGCAATTTTCTTCCTGTCTTGACTCCCTTTTCTGTTTATTCTACCAAAACATGCGCCAGGTAACATGCTGTCTGCCCCAGGACCTACCTCACACATGTCTATCAGGAGCAGCAAGCTAAGGCCATTGACCAGATCCAAGTGGCTTTTATGGGAGCACAGTGACCGCCATCCATTCATTCATGTGCTGTTCATGGCTGTTTGTGCTCTGCAGTGGCAGAGTTGGCAGCTGTGACATAGGCCATGTGCCCACAAAGCCAAAAATATTTGTCCCCTGATCATTGGCAGGAGCTCTTGTGAACCCCTAGTCTATGTTATAGCTCTGTACACGGAGCTCACCCTCTGGTGTCCTCTATAGTATATGCTCAATAAACATTTTACGTAAGTGGATCAGTGGACTGGGGACAGATGGAAATTCAACAGATGCCAGTGGAAGTGAAGTTTGTTATGCCCTAAAGGGCTTCCAGATCAGACAGAGTTCTAGCCTTGCCCTGTGCTCCAGCAACAAAATGGCTAAGTGCCCTGGCTAAGGGCTGGTGGGAAGACTTAGCTACTGCTACCTACTTCATTTTCTACACAAATGCCAAGAGATGATGGTGCTAGATGCTCAAGAGAGCTTGTCCTGGCTGAGGCCACCCAGCTCCACCTCCCTCACGGGCAACCTGCGGACTGGTGGCACTTCCTACAGAGACCACTGCTCTGCCTGCCTGTGGCCCTCTGCTTCACAACTGCCCTCTCTTCCATGACACTTCCCTTCTTCTAGGCTTCCAGATGCACACACAGAGTGGGCCATCCACGACCCACCACTCCTCACAATTCAGAAGCCAGTCCGGGAAACAGTGAGAGGATGTGGCCAGGTAAGTCTGGCCGCCACTGAAGATAAAATGGAAAATCCATTCCACAGCCTGGGCCACGTGATATGCTTTCCAAAAAAATTTTTTTCAGCCATCTATGTTAATTTAAATGAGTCCAGAAATGAATATGGTGCTTTTCTTTTGAAAAAGCTGAGAAGCAAGCCCCTGGACCGGAAGCAGAAAACGCACCGGAAGCAGAAAACGCACCAGAGAATCCTACCTCTAGTTTGGGTTGTATGGAAGGAAGGGAGGTATCCTAGTTTGAATGTCTGCTCACAACTCTCCTGTGAAATGTAATCCACAGATTCATACGTGGAGGGCGCTGGGAGGTGGGGGCTTTGGGAGGTAATTGGGATAGATGAGGTCATGGATGTAGAGTTTCCATGATATAGCTGGTGGCTTCAGATGAGGAAGAGCAGGTGAAGGTTTTCTCTTTTTCCGTGTGATGCCCACCATATTAGTCAGTTTTCTGATGCTGAGATAAAACACTCGACACTCCTAAAGGGGGAAACCTGGCAAAGACACTCAGGAAAGGGGACTTCCAGGTCTGCTTCAGAAAGTGACAGCAAGGATGGGACAGGCATATTCAAAGTAAGAGGGAAGTTTTTGAGGAGAATTCCTGGCAATGCGTCTTTTCTGTGACATGTTTTTTTTTTTTTTAAATTTCAACATCAACTGTATTTTTTGATCATTGGTTACATTTAGAAATAGAGTTCCAAGCAGGTGTAACTTGTCTAGGATCTCGGGAGGAGCTCTTGTTGGGCCAGTGTGGCTCTGCATCCAATGTAGGCATCTGCAGAGGAAGAGGAGCGGCCATCCTGGACACAGAGGCAAGAAGGGAGATGAAGCTCTGGATCTGGACTTCCAGGGCCCCTAGAAGCTGGAGGGGGCCAGGCCACCCCCAAGAGCCTTCACAGAAGGCACCGCCTCCTGACACTTCGATCTGATGTATGGGTTTAAGGCACTCACTCTGTGGTAATTCGTTATGGCAGCCTGGAACTCTCCCACACGCATCAAGCCCTGACTTATCATGGTTCTTCCCCGGGAGGCAAGTCCAGGCCTTATCACTCATACAGAAGCTGGCTTTCCCAGAAAACTTGTAGGCCCAAGTAGGGATTATTTTTTAAAAAGAAGATAGAAATAGAAGAAAAACAAGAAGAAAAGGAGACGAAGACACCTGAATGAGGAGAGCCGAAACAAAGTGAGCGCAGAGCCAGTTGCGCCTTCCTGCAGGCGCGCCGCACGCCCGGGTAGCTCAGTGGCATTTCCTGGCAGTGTTTTACAAGTTTGTTTTGGCGGAGATCGCACCCTTGGCTTTCTTCTGTGGCTGTTCAGCCCGGGGCTGCTCCTCTTCCCGGCTGAGGCCGAGGCCAGCTTTTCCCCACCCTCGGCGCGGTCTCCCTCCACGCTCCGTCTCGGGGTCCCTCTTCCCTCTGCCTGGCCTCCTTTGGTGCCCCGGAACCAAATACTTCACTTCACTGTGTACAGGGATTCAGGGCTGATTGCCAAGGGAATGCTGGGAAGTAACCAGAGTGGAGAATTGTCCAGCGGCTGCTGAATGCTGGTCTCAGGCCCAGAGCTTCCAGTCGGGGCTCTCTCTGCTTTAACACGAGAGCTCTCCAAGTGAATGCCCTTGTTATTGTAGCATTTTCCTTAATTCGAAGGTCAAGATGGCAGGAGGAGGTTAAGAAAACTGCCTGCTGTCAGAAAGAGAAGATGGCTAGAAGCATACTGTCCTAACTTAACTGTCCTAACCCGGCTCAGGACCAACAAGCCTACGCTGGGGCTTACCAAGGTCACTAATGATCTCTTGTCTGGAATCTGACGGTCACCTTCTGGACATTAAATTGAGTGGCAGCGTCTGGAAAGTCCACAACTTCCTTTGTAAATTTTTAATTGACAAATAGCAGGTGCATACGTCCATTGAGTACGATGTGATGCTTTGATATGTGTCTACAGTGCATGATAGTTTAATCCAGTAAGCTAACAAATCCATCCTCCCAAATCTATCTTCTCAAAGACTTCACTTTTTGGGTGAAACCTTTGCACACTGCCCTTTTTGCGGTTGAGACCTACATGCGTTGGCATTGGTGGTTACCATGGTCCTGTTCTGTACACCGGATCACCCGAGCTTAGCCTTCTCCTCTAACTAACTGAGAATTTGTACCTTTTGATCAGTGTCTGTCCTTCCTGCCTACTCTCCCAGATCCCTTGCTCTCTGGTAACTACCCTTCTACTCTTTTCTGGGTTGAGTTTTTTTAGACTCTATATATGACAGACGTGAGATCGTGTATTTGTTGTGTTTCTGATTTTGCTAAACATAATGTCCTCAGGGTTTACCTATGTTGGAGCAGGTGACAGGAATGCCTCCTTTTTAACGGCTGCCTTATATTCCATCATGCATCTCTGCCACAAGGTCTTTATGCACCCATCGATAGACCCGCAAGTGGAATCCCTTTCATTTTCTAGAATGGCTAAGCTTCAACCCCTCAGCTCTTTCTCTGGAAATGGGATTGGTGTGAAACGACGACCTCCAGCTCCAATCGAGTTGGTAACGTGTTTACTTGGGAAGCGTCTCTGGGGCCATCCAGCTGGGGAGAAAATGTTTTCCTGTAGTTCTGCAACAAGGTAAGCTGGCGTGAGTTGGGCCGGGTGGAGCAGGCCTACAATCCTAGCGCTCTGGGAGGTGAAGGCAGGAGGATCGCCAGCTCAAACCCACTCTGGGCAGATTAACAACTTATTGAGCCCTGTCTCAACATCAAAAATGGTTTCGGGGGAGTATACCTCAGTGTGAAAGCCCTGGGCTCCATCCCGGGTCCCACAACAAAAAAGGTAAGCTGTTTTGTTAGCTAGTATTTATTAGAAGTCCGTGCAGCTAATGAAGCCTCTTTGGAAAAAAGAAAACTCCCATGTGCAAAGACACGCAGGAAATCCTGGCATGAATGACTTAGGACTTCGGGGACTTTCATTTGCCAGTGTCCCTGGGGGACTTCTGAGGAGGGCTAGGATCGAGGTCTAGGAAAACACTGGAGACGCGGGAGCTTGGTGCCTCCCTTCCTATGAAGCGCCTTCCCTCGTGTGACTCAGGGAGGCCTGTCCGCGGCCTAGCCCCCGGGAGCTCATTCCTTTCGAAGCCTGGTCTGTATGCATATCGAGTCACTGACAAGACGCGGCAGGCTCTCCTGGTGGTGATGAAATCTGCACCGACTTCATCTTCCTTGTAATCACCCAACTGAGGCCTGAAGCACGGGCCCCTTGCCGCTGGAATGCCGGAAACAGAGTCGAGCCCGGCCCGGTCCCCAATGGTTTGTGACAGCTTCTGCTCAGTTTCAGTGACAAGAAATGCGTGGGGCTAAAAATATTCCAAGCAGATGGAAATCAGGGAGATGCGACGACAACACGCCCGGCCAGCTGTTTGTTCTGCTCTGGGCGCCCCTCAGTGCAAAGCTGCAGTGATCCCAGGCAACCGCAGTACGCGCCCCACGGCTGGTGTGCGCGCGCATGCGGCACTCCCAGAGGTGGCTTAGCTAGAGTACGTTTCTGCATTACCCAGGCACCATCGCTCTCGGCAACCCCAGAGAGGGTCGGAAGAAACACATTCCATTGCAGAGAGGTGTAGATTCTCCTGACGCAAGCGCTTGAGTATTTGCCTTTTTCCTTTACACTGATAGTAAGAGCTTGGATCTGTCCAGTGTTTGGAGGACATACTGCCCCAAAGATCCTGTGGAATAAGTTGGCTTCCTCTTGGTCCCAGAGAACCAGCAGCCCATGGGCAATGGCGGAATCTCCCTTCTATGCCAGACAGTGGCTACACCAACTGCCCAGAAGCTAGGCTCCCTTAAGAAGTCTCTTTGCTCTCCTAGAGCGAAGGAAAGTTAATAGCTGTTTTTTATAGAACAATAATAAAAAACAAGGGTATTTCATTGACCTCACCCTAGGGACTAGGGACAGTAGCCAGTTATAGCTGCTTTTATCTCTTGGTCTCTGCTGTCCGAGCTTTGGGACACAGTCTTTGTGTCCAACCGGCATGGTGCCTCATTGCCCTGGGTTGTGTGTGCGCATTCTGGATCAGCCAACATGAGACTTTCTTCTCATCTTGAAATTTTCTTGAAAATACCTGTGAGATTTCCCCTAGACGAGGTGAACTGTTCTGAAGGCAAGTTTTCTGGTGCACCGATACATGTGTGCTTCCTTGGGGAAAGCAGAGCTGCCGTGAGCTGACAGCCCTTCCACATGGATGTGGGGTTTGGGTTGGAGATTGAGAGCCGGCACATATGAAATCCAAACAACTGGCTCAGCCCCAGACATGGGTCCTTTATGGAGATCAAGCTGATCCTGTGGGAGGAGACTTTGAATCTAGAGCTCAGGTGTAGCCAGTTAGACTTGAAAACCTTCAACAAGCCCACCATGTTCCTCCAGGGAAGCCCAGATTTGGAGTCGGCCATGACAGAATCTGATTTCAGGGTGTGTCATTGACAAGCCTAAACTCATTCCTGTAACCCTCCATCTCATTATCCTTGAAATGGGTATGAACGGTGGATATCCAGGTTGTACTGACATAAGGTCACTGTGACACTCCAGATGTGTGCATGGCAGGTAGTGGGCATTTAATGCACGGTGGCTTCTACTGCTGTTGACAACTGCAAGGCCAACCAGGAGAACGACCGCCCATTTTTGCCATCTCAATTGCATTCACAAGTCCCTTTGTCTCTGAGGGTGAAAGGCTGTGCCAGGAAGAGTGGTGGCTTGTCAGGCTGAATCAGCCTAAGCCAGGGACTTGGCCACACGACATTCCCTGAACAGGGCCCCGACCTATGAGTCACTTGGACTTCTCCATGGGGACGCCGCAGCAAATCAGCTTTCCCATTACGAACAACCAGACACACTCCAGTGGGGTGATGGAAAGTAATTACACACGCAAATGATCTAAGCAGACACGGTCCACCAGGGCTTAACCCCTGTCTTTCTGTTTTACATGGTAACCACACGCTGTCCCAAGTGGTCACGGGTCGAAGTATGACAGAAAATCATGAGATACATCTGCCCACAGAACCACAGGCTGGGGGCAGTCTGGGGCATAGCACATCTGGCTCGATTTTGGGTGCTGGTGACACCAGAGCTTGGGTGAATCTACTGCCGTAACTCTGAGGTGCCCCATATCCAGGAGCTAGTGGCTTGGGGCCCACACGCTCCCTTTACCAAGGCAGACTCGAGATTTCCACTCTGACATGATACTGCCACAGTGTTGTTGGTGCCTGCAGGCCTCCTCTCCCCGCTGCTGTGATGCCTGCAGCTCAAAGCCCAGCGTTTCAGGCTCTGGTCTGGACAAGCCAACGTGACCATAGTTATTTAATGGCTACCTTTGCGACTGGTCCTCACGCTAGCTCAACCATGGCCAGTAACTTGGCAAATAGGGTGTCGAGTCAGGCTTCACTTGGCGACGGGCACTGCACTAGCCACTTAATGCATTTTTCCAGTTTAACCCCCAGGGAGTCATGCCAATATTATTACTGCTTCCCAGATATGCAGACAGAGACTTGAAGAAGTTAATGTGAGGCACCCAAATTTATACAGTAAAACATAGCAAAGCCAGAATAGAAACCCGGCTCCATGGCTCCAAGCCCACGTCCCTTTGCTCCAGGAGGACCATCCTGTGTGCTAACAGCCCCCAGCCACAAACATCAGAGTAATTGCTCGGACTTTGCCCATAGCTTGCTGAGGGAATCTATCAGTAGATTTTAAATGTCAAAACAACTAATGGTTTAAAAACAATAAGAAGATGGCAGCAATAAATAAAGTTGTCAAGAATCTTGGGACCATGAGAGAATCTTCATATTTGTTGCCATTATTTTTTTAAATGAGGACTAATATTTCTGTATACAATGTACTAATCTCAGGTATATGGCTTGGTGGTGGTGTTTTCCCATGTACTTGTTGATGGGTGTAAGATGGAAAATATTTCTAATCCCCAGGAGCCTACCCTAGGTCTCCTTCTCAGTTTAATCCCTCCCTCTTTAAAATTTCATTATCACCGATCGCTGTGCTTCTCTTTGAACTTCACATGTGCTCATAGGTACTCTTTTATGTCCAGTTTGGCACTCAACAAAATATCTGTGAGATTCTTCTGCACTCGTTAGAAGTAGATAGTACTGTTGTAAAAACACTTTTTCCTTTATGACTACTGCATAGTATTCCACCATATGGACACACCACATTCATAGACTTTCTTGTATATGCCTACTTGGATGTATGCATTTATTGTTTATGAAGATACATTTCTAGGGATATATCCGCTGGATTATAATATAGATGTGTGGTTCATTTTAATAGAAACTGCATACAGATTTCTAAAGTCCTCTACTGGTTTACATGCTCTTAAGCAATATGTGACATGACTTCTTACATTTGCACCAGCAGTGATAATGTACTGACATTGGGACATAGGTCCTTGGTGCTTAATAAAATAAAGCCCAAATTACGTCCATGAAATGAATTACACACTAGTTCATACTTTTTTTCTTATGATAAGAATTTACCAACAACAACAACAAAAAAAAACCCCACCACGGTGACATTTGCAGATCTGACTCTGAAGACAGGTGGAGTAATGAGTAATAGGATTAATGAGAAAAGAAGAAAACACAGAAGAAAGGACCTACAAGGGGGGACCGGGGTGAGAAGAATCGATTTGGAAAGCTTGCAACCAGCGTTTTATTTCGCCCAAGAGTAATTCTGCATTTATTGTAGCCCCTGAATTACATTTTATGAAGAGACAAGTTCAGTGACTGATTCTCCACCACAGTCTTAATGAGCTGATGCCTATGCCTAACCTTACCAGAGTCATCAGGTGGCAAAAGCTTTATTTAGCCTGAGACATTCAATATTCATGGAAGTGCTCCATGGTTCACTTGCTCACCTACTCTTCCATCCACTCACAACAAAAACACTGATCAAGCTGTGACTGGGGACCAGGCACACGGTCCGGCCTGGAGAGCTTTGCTGGGAGCAACTAGAGGGTATACGTTGGCTCTGAATCTCTCTCCCTGGTATCCAAGGCTACTCAAGCCACAAAGACTTGAACTCAAGTTCAGGAAAAGGCCAAGCTCTGTTCACCCTGCTGTGGTTGGGGCTGGACCCATTATTCATCTTAGTGACCCTGTTTTTGTCACTCATCCGATCACAGACTATAAATGACATCTCATTAATGTACAGCCTGGGGCTTCCTTCATGTCAAACACACCCAGAAACTTCTGAGTGGGAAGATTCCAGTCATCGTGAATGAGTACCCTTCATCCCAGGCTCTAGTATCTTTGTGTGGAAATTTGGGTCACTACTTTTGCAAAAGGGTGCCCAGTGGAAATTTTTTTTTAAATCACTTTTTACAGTGGTGAGGGTGTCAGTGGGTCAGTGGCTATGGAGAGGACGTTGCTTCATCTGTGAACATACCACCCAGCATCCGTTGCGTGCCCATTTTAAGGATGAGTCAGTGGAGGTTCAAAGAATTGCTCAGCACAGTCATTTTATAAGTAACATGTAAGAGAAGTCAAAGTTCAGGGGCCTGAAGTCACCAGGCTGCATGACCTTCCTAGAAAGGAACGTGTGTCCCCCTCCCACTGAGCTTCAGGTACTGTGGGGGGACTGTATGAGCGTGCACGTTCCCGATGGCACTTGCAAACCACACGGGCTTAGTCCTGACTTAGCTAAGGCACAAAGCCACCTTTCAGCCCAGCGATCCCTTAAACCCCTCGCATTCCAGAAGAATGAGGTTGTCCCTAATTTGTGTGATGTCAGGATTTCCTTGCTGGGCTGTGTCCCCTCTGGTGGGACTCCTTTGTCCTGGGAATCAAATGACTTAGCCTCTTTGGACAAGTTGGGCACCATGCCCTGGCCCTCACAGGGCCATGGGACAAGCTAAGTAAGGGAGTGTGGAGAGGATACCGCGTCCCCTTCTCTGGGGTCAGGGCATGCTGGACTGCACGGACTCTATGGAACAGGAGCAGAACCATCTTTTGGAAACATTTTGTTCTTGAGCACCTGACACCTCGGTATTAACGGTACCTCTTCTCTCAAGGGAACCCCGTGTCTCCTGCTCCCCGGCAGACAGACTGTGTGCCTCACACTCTTCCTCGAGACCTACGGTGTGCGCCCCGAGTGCCAAGTGGCACTGGCTCTCCGATTTGAATCTCCTCCATATTCTATTTTAAAAAATGACATGGAATTTCTAAAAATTAGCACCTGCTTAGAAAATCTGTGGACTTTCAGATGTTAAAACACATAGCATTTTTCCTACTCTTTCCTCCCTCACACTGACTATTTGGGAATCAGCCTCCTAAGATGAAAACCCTGCTCTTCCCAAGGCTTTGTGAGCGGCTCCGGATCTAGGCTCTGATACGCAGTGGGCCCCTCAGAGCGAGCAGGTCCCTGTCCAACCGACAAGCTCTTTGATGACTCGCAGCACTCAGATTCCTTTTCTTTGTGGCATGCCCACAAGAGCTGGCTGCTGGTGGCTGCAACACTGGGAGACAAAATGCAAACCAAACACAATCCATTTCCAAGGTCTGCTTACAGAGAGAGGGATCTATTTGCGAAACATATATTGTTCAGGTTCAGGGGAAATCGTGTAATCATTGCAAGGGGAAAGCATGGAAAGTGCTTTATTTTGCATAAAAATGCCCTTGCTCTGTGATTTATGTGGCTGAGAGGCTCAGGCTAGGAGCGCAGGTCTCAGCATCCCGCCAAAGGAAAGTGGAATGTCCTAGGCAGAGAGAATCGCTGGTCACAATGAAACACTGGGATTTACTAAGCTGGCATGGGGAGGCCGGAGGTAGGGGCAGCAGGGCCATGATGGAAAGATAGAAATGTACTTCCCTAGTGGTAGGACTTGAGAAGAAGGATGGGTCTGAGGCTGGGCCTTACTACCGTGAGCAGATACGTCTTTGCCTGCATTTAATATTTGAAGACTCAGCTAAGTACTTCTAAAGTGATGTGGGACACATGCGAAGCCATCACCCGACATCAGTCTACCCGTTACCAGGAGGCGGCAACGGAGCTGTGTTTCCCACTCTAGCTGAGAACGCTTTATTGCAGGCTGCCCTTGTTTGTGGAATGCCCTCTGGGTGTACCCACCACTCAGGAGCAATGGACTCCCAGGCTTATCAGCGAGGAAAGAAACTAGCACATCCTTCAGTCCAAATATCTTTTCAGTACTCAGTTTTCTACCACTCCGTCCTAGAAAGGGCACTGATAAAATTTAGTGCACCCAGAGGTGGGGAGAGGAAAACTCTTCAAGCAGCAGCACTTTCCACTGCCTGGGACTTATGGTGCAGGAGATCACTTTTGTTAAAGAAAATCTCGGCCTTTACCAACTTTGTGGTTTGCTTCTTTCTCTGCCCTGAGGACGGCACATAACATTCTGCTATGGGCCTATAGCATCATGGTAAGTGCATGTGGTTTGGGGAGAGACCCGTCAGAATTCTCATCACAGCCTCATCACTGGCTGTGTGTTGGGTTTCAGGCTTAGTGGCTTCCTCCTTTGGAGTAGGGAGATATTAGCCATGGCCTGTGTCAGTCAGGACAAGCCCTTTCGTGCTGCAGGAGGACATAGCTCCCATCGCAGCAGCTTCAGATGAGGCTTCATTTCCATTCGCATCGCGTGTTTAATGAGCTAGGGGGAGGCTCTGAGCTGCCGAGTCTTCACTCATCTGCCAGAACTTACACACATCCTTCTTACCCACTTCACTGGCCAAAAAAAGTCACACCACTGTGCCTGATTGTGAAGGCCATCTTACCCTGTCCCTAGAAGGTGCCAGAAAGCTTCTTGGACACACTGAGCCCATATCACCTCACAGACTTGCTTTTCAGCCTGAATGATGTAAGGCACATGTGTTTTACCAGGAGCCAGGCTCCTGCTGAGGATGATCCGGGAAGGACCTGCAGACTAAGGACAGTCCCCGCTGGGGAGGACAACTGTAGCCCCTTCCACTCTTTTGCAGGCTGGGTTCTTTAAGTTATTATTTTCTTTACTATCCTATTTGTCTTCTCTCAAAGTCCTACCCCATATGGTCCCAATAGTGCCAGATCCACTGGAAGTGAGCGCAGTATTTCTGCCAAGAACCAAGCTCTAGAAAACAAAATAACTTCCTCCCTTCTGCTCCCAGATCATGCACCCTAAAGTTCATTTGTTCATTTCTTCCTTTGTTTTTTCCCTTTTCCTTTTCTCTCTTCCTCCCTCTGTCACTTCCCTCCTTTTCTGGCAATGCACTGCAAAATTTACCATCAACTAAAGACCCGCCATCTCTTCCATATCATTTCTGTAAAGTCATTTATCCCACATCTCGTGCTGCTGCCACTGGCTTTTGAGTCACAGGCAAGTTTCACATTGTTCCCCATTAAACAGCATCTGTTTGGCTTGGCTCATCCTTCCCGTCTGGTGGCGATGACTTCAGACCATGGCCTTCCCATCCAATGTTCAAACAAATGCTGTGGAATAGGAGAGATGTAAAAACATCTATCCCAGCTATAAATCCAGACTAATGGTCAAGCCTCGAAAACAACTGACTCACTATTTTGCAGGGTGTACTTTTTACTTGTTTTTTCTACACAGCTTCATTGAGGTATATAATTGATATACAATAAGCTGCATTATTTTAAGGGTCTAGTCTTGATGAGTTTTGGTACGGTGTATACTCGCGAACCTGTGACCACAATCCACACAACACAGCCATTCCTCCAGCCCTGTTCCTGATGCCCGCGGACAGCCTCTTCTTCTTGCCTTGTATGTAGCTTTCCGCCATTTGTCCCATTCTTGTGGCCTCTGTAGCACCCCCAGCATTTTGCCAAACATGAAGCTGATGACCCAGACCTTCTTTTTGGAGTACTAACAAAGTGCACAAGATGAGGTGCTTGCTAGACCCAGGTAGCAGTCACCCAAGGTCAGACCTGGTGCAGTTGTCATTTGATGTCACTTGCCATCAGAACTCAGGTGATTGGGTAAGAAGAGTGCCTCTCACCTAAAGGTAGCCAAGTTGTGGGCATGCTGGTGACCCGGCATGGCGTTCTGTCCAGGTAAGACAACAGATCCTACCTGAATGAAATCAATCCTGATTCGGGAAGCAAGTATCCTCAGAGTCAGCAGGAGTAGAAGTAGAATCATATATATTATCATCCTAAAAGTCCTACACCCAATCCAGAGTATATCTTCAGATGGTTCAGCCGATATTCACAAGCGTTTACTCATGGCCGACACCATCTAAAGCTTGTGCATTTAGCTGTGGAAAAACCTAGTGAAATTCCAGGAGACGTGTGAGACAATATAGCTGGGAATAAGAAAATACAAACGTGGACATGGACGGGGAGGAGACACGAGAAGTTCAGGATGGTGAAATCTGATCATTTGGGAGAAACTCCAGGAGTGACTTAGGAAGTTACACTCTGTCTTAATACTTCAAAATCACCATCTGGGCCTCTTTGATTTGCTTTGGTTTAGGGGAACTTCCAGTGTCCTCTTTCCGTTACAACTTTTCCTGCCCATGTGGCAACTGGAGCGTGTGTTCCAGCAACACATCTGGAAAGTCAACCTCCATCAACTCATGGCTTGCTGTTGTGAGGAGCTCCGGGCAGCATCTTGGACACAGAGGGCATGACTCCAGAGCTAAGTGGCATCACCATATCTTTAGGTCTTTGGCATCAAGCAAGGACAACAGAGCTGGGCTGCCATCACGGGGAGATGAGCCTCACAGGGGGGCCTATCCTCCTCGTGAGAGAGCAAAAGGAAAATGATTTGAAGAAATTCAAATCCTATCGACCCACACCGCACACTCTGCATTATTCAGCGTCCAGAACTAATGTCTGATGTACGCTATTACCATCAAACTTTGGCTGCAAATAATTCATGCTTGTATCTTTTGAAGATATATTATTAACATGATGGCCAGCAGGATCAGGCTGGGCAAATTCTTGGGATTTGATGGAAATGTTTATTCTAGTGTTTAAGATTTCCTTTAAGTGTTTAAAGATTCAGGTTTTGTAAGGAAAGGAAGGTACAATCTTGCTCCAAATTAAAAAAAAAAAGTCTGCTGGAGTGATCAGTTAACAATAATTGCTACATTTTCCTGCACACCTCAGGTTCCATTCTCTCTGTCAAAGATCAAAACTGCTATTTGGTTAGTGGGCTTTTGTTTATTTTGGTTTTGTTATATGCAGTAGTTTTCTTGACGTGTTTACATCACAGCAAAACTAGCAACTTGTACCAAGGGTAGATGAGTCTTAGACTAAGGAGCGGTATTCTTCTAGGCATCCTGCAATGAGCACCCTGCTCTTACCACAAAGCCCCAAATTATAATACTAGTTGTACTGAGGCTGAGAAATCTTTTTACACAATGAGCCTTTGTTTCCTCATCTGTAAAATGACCACAACTTCGACTTTTCAAGAAAAACAGCTAGAATACCAAGTGCTCAGCACAGGGCAGATGTTCTGTCATGAACACAATTCCTTATCCTGACTTAGATGATTTCTCAAAGAAATAAGCTCAGAAATGCCTTCTGGCCACCATGTAATGCACCTTGAAGCAAACTATGTATAGCTGTGAATTCAACTGAGGCACTAAAAACAAAAACACAATACAGTGTTGATCTGGACGGTGCAGCATGTTGGGCGAAGGCAGTCCATCTGGGCCTGACTCTGAATATGGCCTGTGACTGTTCCCTCTCCTTTTGTTTCATTTGTGTCTTGTGATGCAGAAGAGGAGTCTCTTCCTACCTCTGATCACAGCCCAAGATATGTCCCACAAGGAAAGCCTGAGCCTTCACAAATTAGAAGTTTGTCTCTGGTGGCCTCTGGTGATGCTTGTCCTTCCTAGGGACAAAACCACTCCTTCCCCAACCCAGAATAATGTCCACAGAGTGAATGCCATAGGCAGCCCAGGACAAGGAGAAAGCACCATTCTTACATGTCAAGGTAATGAACCCAGGATTCTTTCTTAAACCATGCAAACAGATTGGGGGAAGGTTTCCTTACTATTTGGCCTCTTACCACTTAACTGCTCTGAAGGCCTCCACTAAATATCTCAGTTTCCAGAGAGAGAGGGCTTAGAAGATTTCAGAACAGGTCCTTTGGGCTGTCACTGAACAGTGGGAAAGTGGGCCCTCCCGACCACATTGAATTGGTTAGAACAGCTCAGTTAGGGGCAGCAGAGTTGTCACGTAGGAGGCTGGAAGAGAGGTCAGGAGAATACACTTAGCTAATAAGCCCACTCCTTTTACTCAGAAAGTATGATCATTGTGCATAACTTGTTGGGGGTAGGCATTAGGATATGGATCAAACAAAAGGCTCAACTCCCCCAAATTACCTTGGGATAAACCTACTGTGTGTGGAGTCACGCCTGTACTCACCCTCCCTCCTCCCATTCCCATGAGAACTCATCCCCACATCAAATATTATGGGTTTTGTCACCCAACAGCCACCAGAGGCAGGAATTAGCGTGTCCATTGTGACTTTCAGCAAATACAAAAGTTGTCCCTACTGTGCTGAATACTCACTGCAGCTTGTGGCTTAATAAATATTATGATGCTTCACATGTGTCTAATTGATGACTACTTTTTGGTTTTGCTTCCTTTGGCCCATTACACCATCTAATTTTTGTAACACACCCCATCCCCAACATGGGAAGGTCAGAGATAACTGTTTCCATCTTTATGGACAAAATGACCAAAACACATCTGGAAAGAAGTCATCTAATCTCAATCCTTACCTATCTATCCCATTCTAATGCTGTCTCTTCCTCCTTATTACATGTAGTACCTCTACCTTTCTCAGGTAGTGGAGCCCTCAGTTAAATAAATAATGTCAGACTTTTATCCACCCTTTTCTTGGGGGATAGAACAAGAACACAGTTGTATTATCCAACTGGTCACCTTAACGTCACGACTCTCATTTGAAATGGAGTCTTATGCAGTAGAGGGAAGAAGAAAACGCCAAATCCTCTGAGCCTAATGTTTCATGTTTTAGTTGATGAAACAGAAACTGAGGGAGTTAAGCTGTTATGACTAAGCCCTCAAACTCACCAGAGACATTCTCTGTCCTCTGATCTCAATTCATCCACTCTTTGAAATCTTTTAAAGATCTTGTTTTAGAGTAAGAACAAAAATGCCCATCTTTCACGTCAAACATGCCTTATTTCTCCTGTCCCGCTTCATCAGAAACCATCTGGGGAAATGTGCTGGAGTGCCAACCGGGGTAGGTGATGGTGTGCGCAAGCAACACTCTGAGGAAACTGCCATGGGTTTGAGATTAGGAACAATAACTCTTTAGCTGCATTCTTGGAAATTTTGGGCAAAAGTGTGTATGTATGGTCAATTATATGAATTGTCAAAGATAGTTTCATGGTTTCATCACATGCTTTGAGAGCTTTACGAGCTCTGTCACAGCCAGCCCATGATACCCTAGCATTGACTCAGTGAAGAGGGCTGGGTCTTCTGAAATGACATGGCTCGATTTCCTGTAGCTATTGTGAAGTTCAAGTTTCTTTGAGTTTCAGCTCTCCAGTAAGCATCGCACCCCTGAAGGTACAAGTGGCGAAGACAGATTGATCTTGGAAAGTGACTAGAGTGGTACCGAGTATAGTACTGCATCTACTGTGTACTGCTTTTGATAACCTATTGATGTCCCAAAGAGCTGGTGAATTCTGAAAGATCTTTTCTCTATTGCAGTGTCAAACTTGTCCAGCAGTAAGGATGGGACTGGCTAACTTCTTTCCATTGACTTATAGCCTTTCCAAGAAAGTCACTCTAAAACAGGAGTCCCTAACCTCCTGGCTGAGGTCCACTACAGTGACTTTGTCAAAAAAACGTGGCTAGGACAGAAGGTGAGCAGAGAGCGAAGCCCTGCCTCCCCTCAGCGTGCTCCTATCAGGTTCTAATGCTGCTGCTGATCTGATATGAGGTTAAGCTTCCCCTCCACACTCCTCAGGTCCTTGGGAAAATGGTCTTCAACTAAGCCAGTCCCTGTTGTCAAAAAGATCGGAGGCACTGCCATAGAGGAACCTAACTTCTCTTTTACTTTTCCAACAGAATACAGGAGAAGAACATCTTTGGCAAGAGCTTTCTGCTACACATGCCTTCGGGTAAAAGGACACCTCCAAATACTCTCAAAACATATCTGTTTTGTTGCTCCTCAAAGGTCCGGGAAAACCTTCTCTAGGGAAGAAAGCCTGGCAAAAGCACCACTGTGCTGACTTGTCATTTTAAAGTAAAGTATGTATAGTATAAACAATGGATAGATGCAATCATTCTGCAGCTCATTAAAAAGTTCTCAGCATTTAATAAACATTTATAAGATTTGCCTATAATGGTAGCTATCAGATTTTGAAAACAAAAAGGCTACTAATTTTGTGTCTCACAGTGAACATTCCTTGAAGGCGATTAAAATACACCATGTTCCTTTTAAATATTTATTGGGTCCCTACTGTCTTTTAGACAGAGTGCCGGGGAACAAAGAACAATAAAACAACATGGTCACGCTTGAGGAAGGTGCCTATGGTCCTGCAGGGATGCAAGGGCCATGGATAACTGCACCACTATGGCCAGGGGCCCTTCCTATGACTAACTAGGTGAGCTGGGATAAGTGTCATCACATGGCAAATCCATGCTTGGACCCGGCATGAATACAAGGGGTTCAACAGGCGAGGATTTGTAGAAGGGGCATTGAGGTAGAGAAAACAGCATATTCAAAGTTGCAATAGAACAAGAGTGGCAATTTCAGGACACGCAAGGTGCAACGAAACAGACATGTTTTAAGAGCATCGTGGAGCTGTCCTTTACCAAAGATCTATACTACGGAAATAAAAAGCTTCATAATGGATGTGGAGGGCACGGGCTCTGTCAGGTGGGCCTTGGGGATTGTGGGAAGATCTGTCCAAGGGGTTACATGACCCATCATGGGCTTTCAGAATAACTTCACTGAAGAGGGTGGGAAAGGGGCATGCAGCACAGTGAGGCAGCCAGCCGGAAGGCTGAAGAGGAGAGGGGAACGGGGAAGGCCTGAGCCCCACCAGCGAAGTTCAGAGGAGGAACAGGGTCCTGCGGAAGCCTTAGCTTTGAGTCTTGCGTTTAGTTCAATGAATCATCCCCAGCATCTGATTAACTTCCAGAAACGCACAACCAATGGGACAGTCCTTGCTTTTATCTTCCTGTCCTGTCTTCAAACCATTTCTTACGGAATGCACCCCAACTTCTGCATTATGCCCTTTCGACTACTTTGTCCCCACACCACCTGGTTATGCATGCGCTGCCTCCACTCCTTGGTCTTTCTTGGTGCTCTGGTGATCCGTCTGCCTCAGCCTCCCAGAATGCTGGGGTTACAGGTTTATGCCATCTTTCCACCTTGACTAAGGATGACATTCAGCACATGTGGGTATTTCATGGAGTGACTTCCCTTCTGATATTGGCTCACAGGGACAGGGGCTGCTGGGTTTGGCTTATTCACCTACGTGGACATCAAATCTATTGTAGGACCTCACGAAATATTGTTTGAAGGAATGTGTGGACCAAACTGCTCACAGAAAAAAGCAACAGACAGGGTAAATCCAAGTGCTCTTAGGGGCACAGGGAGAGCAGGCCTCTTCTCTAGGTCAATGGTCAACAAGGGACTTCATGAACGTGACTAGGCTGGATGTGCGCCAAGGGCCATTCCCTCGGAGATTCCACTGTTGGCAGTGGAGTCTCCTCACCAGGCCTTGTCCTGGCACGAGGAGATTATGGCACCCTCCTCCACAGATACCTTGGGGCACCTGCCCAGGCCTTAATCTCATAAAGCCCCCTCCATGAGGGAACTTTGTGGGAGAAGGGTAGCCTGCTCACCCAACCCACCTGTGGGGCTTTCATAATTCAGGCTTCATTTTCAACTGCCCTTCCTTGTGGACCTCGTCCCTGAAGCTCCCACCAGCGGGCCAGGTGACCATTCCAGAAACCTGACACCTCTCATATAAAGTGCATCATGACAGCCTGCCTCCCACCTTCCACTGTCACCAAGGAGACAGTCATAGCTTCACAGACAACATCATGCCAGAATGTGGAAGTCGAGAAGGCTGATGCAGGATAGATGGGAGTGGTGGCAACAGAAGCAGACTGGCTGGCAGTCGGACACCCTACCGATGACCCAGGTGCAGAGGCAGCTCCCGCGAAGCCTCTAGGGCTGAGTCTGAGACTCTCCTCTAATGGGCAAGGTGTAAAAAAGAAAGGCATCTTCTGTACAAATAAAACAAGAATGCTGATCTTTGACATTACAAATTCACAAGGAGGGTAGGAGGGTACAGGACTGTCATTTCACCATTCTTTGATGTTCAGGAAAGAAGACTGCAAATTTGAGCCCAGCCTGGACAACTTAGCAAGCTCTTGCCTCAAAAATCAAAACCAAGACATGATCTGGGGATGTCCCATGGGATGAAGGCCCTGGGTTTCCATCCCCAGCATGAAGCAATAAAATAAAATACAAAATTAATTTACAAGCTTAAAAACTACTCAAACTTGGAAGAAATTTAAATTGTTATTATATTGTCAATTGTATCCCTTCTCAAATAAAAGTAAATTTCTGTTCCCAGAATCTAATATGGATATGAGAAGAGGTGGTTAGGGCTGGTGAGTGAGGAAACGGTGCAATGCATGCCTAGTGTTTACCTTTTTTGTAAACTTCAGGCTGTGCCTGAGATCAGCCTTTCTCTGCCAACTTTCCCTGAGGTGTCCTCCACTCGGTCAGGTGACCACACCAGAAGATCTGACATTTCTCCTGCACTTTGCTTCCTGACTGCTTTTTATATCCACCCAGCCCTTCAACTAGACTGTGACCTCCATGAAGATGACACTACAAGCATTCATTCATGTAACAAACACACTGCGGGTCAGTCCCCAGCCCCCAGTACATTGGGCTCCAGGGACGCCCTGGGACGGTGTGATGGTTGCCCTCTGAGATCACCTTGTCCTAAGCCTACTGCCCCCAGTCAGAGCCTACTACATATTTGTTGAATGAATGAATCACAGAACAATAAAAGAAGCGAGGAGTAATATTGTTATTTATTGCTCCACAGATACATTGTCTAAAATTGGACCCTTGGCTGCATTGAGAATAACCCATGCTGATGTTCCGAGTCCAAATAAATAATTCAATCTGTCTCTGCTCAGACAATTTATCAATGGGCCAAGAAGCTTTAAAAACCTTTGCATTGTGGAAATGGGGTGAGTCCTTTAAATAGAGGCGCTGGCAGGTAGAGAAGTCTGCTTGGGTTAGCACCATTAAGGAGGGTGCCTCAGAGGGACTTTTGATGACCTCTGCAGAACTGACCGGAAGAGAACTGTCACTTACACTTGTAAAGAGGATCAGTTGAAAGCCCTGGCATCCACTGAGTGTGGGCTTCCGGGGTTTCTTCTCACTGGGGAATGGCCCCTGAGTTGGTTTGGAATAGCCATATGCTCAGGCCCATATGGGGCATTGTGCGTCTCTTCTGGCTATTCTTGGGGAAATGGCAATCTTCTTGGAGTTCTGGGAAGGAATTCATTTTGCTAATAAGTGGAAAAGGCACAGCTATGGCAGCCATCTTGTTTCTAGCACCCACCTTCTGACTCTTTTTTTGTTTGTTTGTTTTGCAGTATAAGGGATCAAGCTCGAGGGCCTTATCAGGGTCTTCACATTGAGTTATATCCTCAGTCCAGCCCTTTTATGCTTTATGTATTTTAAAATTTATTTTAATTTCATATAGGATCATGCTGATTCACTAAGTTGTTCAGTGTAGGCTTGAGCTTGTGAGCCTCCGGCTTTGGCCTCCCAGACTGCTGAGGTACAAGCTTGTGACTTCTTTCCACCTTAATTAAGGATGAGATTCAGCAGCCCATTTGAGGCCATGAGGCAAACCAAGATAAACTCAGAGAGACGGGCTTTAGAGATATTTACCCCTGGATTCAAGTGTCTCAGCCTCAGCATTAGAACACCAGGGGTCAAGTGATTCTTTATCATGGGAAGCTGTCCTGTTCATTGGGGAACCTTCTACAAGATCCCTGACTCTGGCCCAGCAGGTACCACTAGCTTTCAGAGAAAATCAACACTGTGTCTCCCAGTCGTGATAATCAGCAACTTCACATGGACATTGTCAAATGCCCTGTGAGGCTGGGGCAAAGGGGACCAACCCTAACTGAGAACTACTGCATTGGATTAAAGCCAGGAAGCACCTATCACGGGGTTCCATGTAACAGGAGAATGTTAAACTCTCCTTTGTTTAAAGATCTGGACTCAGGTTTTCTATTGCTTGTAGATGAAAGCATTCCTTGTGGCTTACACAACATACACATGGCTGTCACATGTGTGATATCCAGCTACCACCATGAGGGGAGTTGGACGATGGTGCTCTCTACCCAGATGCCCCTGGGCTGTGCCCTCCCTTCAGGGTCCTCCCCCAAATAACCCAGTTCTGCCCTTTATACTCCCAGCCCTGTGTAGTCTATTATCTCTTCTTATCTATGAGGATCTTCAGGCTGTTCTTGACAATCAGTCCAACCACCGAGAAACAGCTTTGTGTTGTGGCTATGAACTCAGAATGTGGAGTTAAACTGTTTGGGTTCAAATTCTGACTCTGAGAAGCTGAGGCAAATGATCCGGTGAAATAATTAACCTTCTATGAGCTTGCAGAATAGGAAGATTATAGTATCTGCCTTGAAGTCCATTAAAGAGATAAACGATTTTGTTTTGTTTCATTTTTTGGTACCAGAGATCTAACCTAGTACCGTCACACTGAGCTACGTCCCTAACCCTCCGTAATATTAACTTGAAACAGGGCCCTGCTACGTCACAAGTTGCCCAAGGTAGGCTCAAACATACAATCCTTCTTTCCTGGCCTCCCACAGTGCTGACATTACAGGCTGCACCCCAAACCCAGTCAAAGGGTTACATGTCTTGACCCAAATGCAACCTTATTTTTTAAGGTAAGAGGACACAAAGATGGAAATTGTACGGCTGGGTCCCTCCTCTGATATAAATGAAGCAAAAGAAACTGGATTGAAGACCAGAGCACAGAGAGCTTTGAGATGCTCTGGACCCCAGGTTTTCACGGGAGACGTCGCCACTTCCCGTAGGAAAGCCATTGAAGTCAGAGGAATTGGCACTTTAAATGTTGCACCGCCAACCATGAACCAAGGATTTATGTTTTGGGTTTTTGTTATTTACAAACGATATTGGCTCTGTCACATAGCTACAATACAGAAAAATTGGTAAATGCCTCTGAAGGTCATCACTGGCATCCTTCAGCCCCAGGGAGAGCATCTGGTGGCAGCACATGGCCATCTGTTACGCGTGCAGCGGCATTCCCGAGCCCAGGCTTGCCGAGACAGGACTCTCATTTATTTCCACTCTGCACTGTGCAACTTTGCCTTCGACGTAACTCCCATCTCTCATGGACCCCTGAAAGACCACGTCCATGCCAACAAATCCCAGCCCAGGATAGTGGAGTGCCTCAAAATCACATTTAAGATGGCAGATAGATTTGGATTTTCAGGAAACAATTTGTTGTGCTAGTGAGGTTCATATAATACTCTCAACTGGCTGTCTCTATCTTCATTATAGGAGACCCAGTGCACACTCTTTCAAAATGCATTGCAGCCCAGGATGGGCAACTCCTGCAGGGATAATACGAACCATTGGTCATGTCTCCAAGAAGTGCAGGCTCTTAACAGAAGTGCAGTGGGCTTTCTCATCTTTCTCCTTCCCCAGTTGCAAAAATCTGAGAGGAATCTGTAATTGCTGAAGTTTGTAATAATTATAACTTGGTCCCTGCCACCATTTTGCTAGGTTGAGAGCGTTAAAAATGGAGTCTCTTAATTTGAATTATTGATCAGCGTGTTCACTCAGGCGGCCATTCTCCTCTTCAGATAGCTGGTAAATCTGCCCTGACAAAGATTCACACTTTGAAAAATATCAACAAACTCAGGAGCTTCCCATACCATCATGGGCTTTCTCTATCAAGCTGATTGCCCTCAGACATTCTTTATAGGGTGGAGACAAAAATGGGCATTTTAAGGCATTAGGAGAGAAATAGCCTATCTCTAAGGGAGTAATAGCTTTGCTGGGTCAGGGATGGTGTCTCCCAGGAAGTTCTTTGCAAACTTTAAGGTGCGTATAAATCACCCACAATATTATGAAAATGCAGATTCTCATAGAGTATATCTGGGAAGGGGTTCTCTCGGGGCTGCGTGTCAAGAGTTTCTTGGATGACGTTGACACTCGTGGTCATGATGACGTCCTTTGATAAGCTTGCGCTGTAGACAATGGCAACTGCTGGCCTCACATTGCCAAAGGGCCCTCACTTCTACCCAAATCTTTCACACTTACTGCTCCCTGAGGGGTAGAACAGAATAACCACATCTTGTCCAGGAACGTCTGGACATAGCACAGCCCCATGAGATTCTGTCTTAGGACACTTGGCTATAGTAATAACATACAATTAGTCAGTCGATTTACCAAACGATGTCCCAAAGAATGACCCCTACACAGTCAGACCTGAGAGCAGACCTACAAAACATCAAGGAATCAACGACACAGCAGCAGCCAAACAGCTGGGCAACGACTGAGCTCAGGGAGGCTGAGAAAACAGAAACAAATCCTAGCAACCAGTAGTTTGATTATTGCTCTGGAAGACACTAGAGGAAGAATCGAAGGCAAATAAGAACACTGGTGTGAAAGACTGAGGTAAGTGTACAATTCCTAAAAATGTAAGGACAGAGTCGAAAAGGGAACAACATAAAATGTCAATGATGAATGAAGATGGAACTACAGATTTGCTAAGTATATGTGAAACCTACACAGCTAAACTGAAGGAACGGGGCATTTTTAAAAGGGAAAGAAAAGTCATAGTCAAGGATATAATTCAAGAATGTTTCCCTAAAAATAAAATGACAGGTTAACTTATAGTTTTAAAGAATTGAGAGATGAGAGGTAAAATACTAGGTCTGGAAGACAAAGGGGAAGCGATATTATGCAATCGTTAGGTGTAAACCAAGGATTCAATAATGAGATTGAAAGGGAGAAATTCCAAATAGGTGATTTGAGAGAGAGCATAATGCACCCCAGGGAAAACTGCTAGAAATTAATATTGAGGCACATATGGCTCTCAAGGGGCCAAGGAAAAGTGAGGTCTTCATAACAACTGAGTTAAGCCCGCCGTAAGAAAAACAAATCAGACTGGATTTTAACTTGTATCAGTGATCACTCAATATTAGAAGACAGTAGGGCCACAGGGAAAGAAAATGGGGCATCTAAAAGCCAACCAACAGGTGTCTTCAATTGTGCAAGAACTCATGAGTCTGACGGCATCTCTTCATGGGGACATTCTGACAGGAACAATCTGGCTCGTGTGATCTTCAACACATCCATCACCCTAAGATGAAGCGTCCATCAGGACTGCTGTCTTATGGTCGAGGTGAACAAGGGACCCAAGCACACAGACATGGCTGCTCTGGTGGCCACACACTGTGCTAGCCACGAGGGAGACAATGCTGCTGCTCTTTCTCAGAGCCGGCTTAGATGAGTGGGTTGTTGAGGTGCCAATCACCAAGTCTCTAGTTCTTGCTGATGCCATTCACACAGTGGGGGGTGGCTGGGCTGCACTGAAGCCGAGCCTTGGTGTCATACATCATCCCACTCCATTTTGGCAGGCTGGGCGTCTGAAGTCCTCATTCCATTGCTGAAAAGGCAGCAAGCATTGTGATAGACAGAGAGGACATGAAGGTGAGAAGAGAGATATCGTGGGCCAACTGTGTGGTGAGGGAGAGAGAGAGAGAGAGAGAGAGAGAACAAGAGAGAGAGGTCATTCGGAGACATGAAGAAAGAGGAGGAAAGGCAGGAGAGAAAGAAGAAAAATAGATAAGTAGAAATAGGGACACAGAGAGTAGAAAGGCAGGAGACAGAGAGAGAGAGAGAGAGAGAGAGCGCTAATGAACTGATTGTGTGCCTATTTAACTAATAAAATAATGACAAGTGGAATGAAAGCCAAATTAAAGGGGTGACAGAGGTAGATGGAAGAGGATTATTCAAGAAGGTTCAAGCTACTTCCTGGGAGGCAGTGAAGGCTGAATGGATGTACGGAATGGACAAGCAGCTCATCTTGTAAAGACAGACATGCTTTAGGAAGCGAGTATAGTGAGCGAAGCTCCTGACTTGGACAGCAGTGTAGCTACTCTGTATAATCCCCCAGTCAGTGGCTTACGTGTCCCAGGGGAAGGCGAGGAGAAGGTACTGGGGGTGCTAAATAGGGAGGTGAGTGCAGCATGCATGGCCTTTAGCATCAGTGAGGAGTTGGGGTCAGTGCCTTGGGAAATTCTATTCTCTACGATAGGATAAATCTGGGACTCCTCAAATAAATGATTACAACAGCCTTCTGGCTGGCTTCCCTGACTCTATCTGCTTCCAACAACCCCGTGCAACAAACAATTCTCAGTCAACTAGGTTGCTGTTCAGAATGGGTCAGGGCTCCAGGAGGCCAACGTGCCTCTAGCTGCAGTGCCTCTAGAGTGACTCTGAATACCCCCCAGTCACAGATCCTCCACGACCCAGTCAGCCTCTTCTACTCTGCTTTAGTTTTCTCCCCACATACGCATTCCACTCCTGCCAGACACATGTATTTACCAAGCCCAGTCTTGGTTTGCTCATAATTGCCTTTGCTGAGCTGCCAGAAATCTTTTCCCTTTTCTTTGAATTTAAACAACATTGGTGTGTCAAGGCAAACAGCAGACAGAAGAAAGATCATGGGCTTGGGTGGCACACAGACATTAAGTCAACTCTGTCTTGTTACTTATTAGTTGGGAGAACTTTGGGGACCCCCTCAATCCCACAAGGCCTTCATTTCTCCTGTGTTCAAAGGGGAAGAAAGCTCCATTTTACCAAACACAATGAAGAATGGTTGGGTAGTTGTAAGGATTTAAAGAAATAATAAGTAAATGCCCCTGCTAAGCACATAGTGTATAATGATCAGGACATGTCGCCTTATTATAGTTGACCTTTGCCTTTAATATGTGGGACGGCAAAATGGATCAGGGCAGGCTGCACACTCTCCTTTTAGAAAGAGGGCTGCTTGGCTTGCCATCTCCCTCTTCCTTTGCCTGACACCCGGATGACAGCTGATGGTGACACTCGCATCCGTGCCAGGGACCACTGAGATCTGTCTCTCCCTCAGCCTTTTCAGCAGAGCTTCTTCCTCAAAGGAGGGAAACACTTCTGTGTGTTGTTATGGTCCACGTATGTCTTTCCTAGCGGCCTACTCATTCCACAGGCATGAGTCATCGATGACTTCAAGGAACCCGGAATATGCTTCGTGTGTAACACACAGCTGTGAAGGATGTGTGTGTTGGGAGATGCACACAAGGCAGGCACAGATGGACAACACAGGCAGACACATCACAGAGAACTGTGGGCAGAGTCTGATGACTCTCTAGAACCTTCCATGATGTGAGTCCTACTCAGACTTTAGTGCAGTAGGCTTTAACTTCATTTGGGAAGGATCCACCATGTGAAAGGATCTACCATGGATCCCTTTGAAAATCGGATATAAATTCTGAGATAGTGCATGTCTCCCATACCTAACCAACCATATCTGATTAGTCAGAATAGATACGTGTTACCAGCTGAAATCCTGAAGGCCAATCTTGCCTTTTACAAACAATATTATGGGATTCATGCCCCCCCCCACTCCTAACATATTAATTTCAATGACAACCATCATTTCTCATCTACGCTCTCCCTGGCAGTCCTGATAATGCCCCGGTGTTACAGGAGCGCAGATACCAACTTGGTCCCTCAGTTTTACACTGTGGTGGAAGAAGCAGACGTTAAACCAATAATCACACCAATTCCTACATAATTAGGCTTGTGGTAAGTGCTATGTGGAACATGAGAAGGGGCTGGAAGCGCAAATAACAGAGAGGCCCGTCCTAGTTGGAAGACTAGGGGTAGAGGTGGAGGAGGTTAAGAAAAATCCACTTAAAGGCACTAAGGCCCACGAGGGTAAGTAGTCTTTCAGAAGCTAAAAGTATAAGAAGAACAGAGGTGAGAGATCATGGCCAGGAGACCTTCCAGCTGATGAGTAACAGAGAGAATGAAGGTGTATCTTTACACAGTGGAGAAGGAAGCCAGTGTGAGTGTGAGAGATGTGGCCAGAAAAAAAGCAGAGTAGAAATGCCATGACAACTAGGCCATGCTGAGGAGAACAGAACTTGCCAAAGATTAAGCCCAGTGGTGAGTCAGAGAAAGTTCTGGCCTGACTAAAGCTTGATTCTCTGGGCCACCTTCAGCTGGCTGACCTAAAAAAAGTAGCTCAATTAAAGTCCCATTTTCCCAGTCTCAGAAGACCCACCATCTCTTTGTCCATCTATCCATCCATTCATCCACCCATCCAAGTCCATCCAGATATTCTATCCATCTTCTCACTCATCTGTCCATACCCAAGTATCCACCACCCATGCATCCATCTGCCACCCACCCATCCGTCCATATATCCACTTATCCATGCATCTATCCATCTTCCCATCTATCCATTCCTCCCTCACTCTCTTTCTCCATGCACGCATTCAGTGACTTCCTCAGGAATAATATCATGCTGAAGGCTAAGATAACATGGATGGTGGCCAACATGGTAGGTACCCTTTTCTTCAAAACTTTTACAGGCAAACAAGAGAGACAATTGCTAGGGAAAAATACAAGGAACTGTGGCTGGGCTGAGTATTAAAGAAGAGACACAGCTGGGGCAAAGCTGGGAGAAGGCTTTCTACAAGTAAGTCTAAGAAAGACATGGACTGAGAGGAAGGTATAGGGTCAACATGTGACAGTAAGTGCAAAAACAGCTGAAGGAAATGGAGATGTTTGGGAGGACGTTTCTGGTTCTAGGTTGGAGGGGTCAGAGGTCAAGGTGAGCACAGTGGTAAGAGACGACTTTGGAGAGGTAGGTTGAGGCTTCACACAAAGGCTAACACATACTGGTAATGGTTTTGTTTCATTCCGCTTGGATATTTTTGCTCCTGTTCATTCTCATTTTTGTTTGTATTTGTTCATTGCATTGATTGGTTGGTTGAGAGGTTGACTAGTTTTTAGCAGAGGCATATGAGCAAGGAGGAAAATAATTGATAAGTTTAGTACTCAGAGGTAACTTGATATATGAATGAAAATGTGTTTTCAGGAACCACAACGGATGGAACAAGAGAGAAAAATCACCAGTTGACTATTCCCAGTGTGCAAGGGTACCATTGAACATCCTATCTCTTTGAGAAATGATGGCATTACTAAGACCTGAGTGGAAACCAGGGGCAAGACTGTGACGAGGTCACACAGCTTGTGAGGGGCTGATTCAGGGCGTGGGCCCAGGTCTGTCTGCTCTGGCTGCCTTTCTATTACACCACACCTCCACTCCAGTTCTCTCCAAACCAGTCATTTCAAATTGTACGGACTAGTGATTGCAGGACTGACTTGAGGAGACCCTAAATTATCCAATTATCCTAGGAGAGGATGCAAAGTTGCCAAGAGTTGTTTCAAAGTGCATTAATCCTGAGTAGCTTGAATTGAGGGTGGGAGGACATCTTACACATAGAGTACCTAAGAGGAAGGGAGTATTTTTCGTTCATCAAGCATCATGCCAAATGCTTTAATTCCCTTATTAGAAGGCACCACGAAGGTGCCCATTTTACAGAGGAAGACATAGAGCCTCAGATGCAGCAGCTTACCCATGGGCCTTCAGAAAGTGGTAAGGTTGGGATTTAAGCCCAAGAGGAAACTTACGAACATCCACCAAGTTGTGCAGTTGGATCTGAACCTTAGACATGTGAACCCCAGTGACCGCTCCGAACCATCTGACCACACTACGTATACTTATGCTTACAACAAAGTCCCACGCAATCCCCACTTTCACCGATAAAGAAACTCTTAGGAGGGAAACTGAGGCCGTCTGTAACATGGAGTGATCCACATAGAACACAGAAAGGACTGGGAACCAGTGTAAGACACGCATACCCAGTGTGTTCCAGAAAAAGGCTGAGGAAGAGGCTCTCAGATTCCCAGATGCTCCACAGGAAACTCCCCTAGCGAAGGTTCTCCATGCTTTGCGGACACAGCTTTGTCTGTCTGTTAAAGCCATTTCCCTTTAAGCTTTTCTGCAGAAGAAAACCCAGAACAAGCTTTATGGGACTCACTTCAATTTGTCGTGAATTTGCTGTGAGCTTGAAGTGCTCAGCATTATGCCGAGTGACAGATACGCATGTCCTCTTTTCTTCTCTCTTTCTTTTTCTCTTTTTTCCCCTTGTGTGCAGTTTATGTAGAACATCTGGTTTTAAAAGTGTCGCAATTTTAAAGCATATTATAATGCTCATGGGATCCGAATATCAACAGCTGACTATTGTGGTGAACCACACGTCTGGGAGACGGGCTTGGAACCGAGTCCTTAAATAAACATGAGGCCCACAGCACATGATGCCCAGCAGCCGCCATTTGCAAACCGAATGTTTACACCAGACGAGGTGCAAACTATGGCTTTCTCAGGCTGACTGTCAAAGCAGGAAAGGGAACTCAATTTTTCCAGCCCCGAATTTCTCTGGAGTTTTTGGAGAGTTTGAGCCAAGTCTGGCACCTGGGGCTCTCCTGAAAATACTTCTTTTTGTCTCCATCTTTTCCTATTTTTGTCAGGGTCAGATTTTTTTTTCCCCCTGAGGATTGAAGAACCTAGAGTTTTCACACTGGCTACACACCTAGGTTTTTTTTTTTTTTTGAGATAGGATGTCACCAAGTCATTAAGTTACCCAGACTGGGCTAGAACTTGTGATCCTCCTGCCTCAGTCTCTGCTGTTTTTGACTTTACTCTCCTGTTATTTTCTTACTTTTGTCTCAAGGTCTACAGAGAAGCAGGTGACACCTGATTTTATAATTATTCCTTTCTTCTCTCTCACTCTCCATGTCTCCAGAACAGAATTCTCTGCCTACACATTATGTGTGTGTATGTGTACACATGCACAGATTTCCAATATTTATTGAGTACATATTTGGGCCAGAACTGTCTTCAACCTCTTGATTGCATTAAATGAAGTTACTTTCCAAATAACTCATGGTCCAAGTACTACAATTATTTCCATCTCACACCTGAAAAACCTCAGGCACTGAGAGGTTAAGGAATCTGGACAAGATCATGCAGCACATACATAGTAGTGGATAATATCTTGGATACTTTAGGCTAGGAACCAATTTTATACCAAAGGATCAAGGTTCTATTTGGAGCATCAAGACAGAGAGAGTGGCACGGTTTTTGGCAAACCAAATTAGGATAGGGAGGTCTACAAGTACAGGTGTCTTTATGGGCTTGAGGCTGTGGGGGTTTTGAAGAGCTGTTAAGAAACTTATCCATTCTCTTCAATGAATTATTTGAATGATACAAAATCTCCAAGTCAGTGTCCTTAGGGAGTATTACTGGCTCATGAATATATGGGCAAAAAAAAAAAAATGTACGTAAGGTACCTGGGCAGGACTATAGACATTTAATTTCTCCTATGTTCTTTAAGGGACTGTCACAAAATGGAGCGAGAGAGAGAGAGAGTGGGAACTTTTAAAGTGTTTATGCTTTTAAAATAAATTTCGTAAGTATCCACCATAATTTAACTTTAAAAAATACAAAAGACAACAAATGGAATGAAAAATAATTTGCAAGAAGAAGGAAGCTGTGCTTCAAAGTCCACTGCACTGTGGACTGATTGACAGTGTATGTCTTATTACTCTCTTTCCTCTTAGCAAATGTGGCTATGAAAGAAGAATGAATGATTCTAACACATGCCTTTCTGGTTGAAATTATCGTTAATCCCAAGAGGTCATGAATAGAGCCACTCGCTGCAGCCTGGTCAGCCGTGTCTGGAATAGTCTGGGGACTACCCTTTAGCATTTGATTTCATTGACCTAAAATTTCCTGTGGTGGCTTCTGTAAAGTTATAGATGTGGCTTGGGCACCGTTTGCTTCTGTGGGGCACAAGGCACCTGTGGATAAATGTCTGGGAACATTCAAACTGGATCCACAGGGCTCTGCATGGGAAAACAAGTCCTCCCCCTCAAGTTCTTGTTTTCATCATGGTGTCAACATGGCAGCCCAAGGGCTCTCACTTGCCTCCCTAGTGTAAAGTCAAAATCTACATTTAAATGGAGACATGCAGGAAAGCTAGTAAACAGAAACTGTTTTGCCATTTAAGTGAAAAAAGCTCTGATAAATTAAACTGGAAAACAAAAGAAAGGAAAAAAGAAAATAGGAAAGAGGGAAAGAAATGGTTCATGGACCATTTCCTGAATGTCTACCGGAAAAGATGGAAAACCAAACCAAGCCAATCTAAGCAAAGGGACATGGCCTTGGAAAAATTCCAGCAGAGAGAATATTTTCTATGGCAAGGGTACTTAACTTTCATAAAGCCACATTGAAGATACAAATATGAGTGGCTTATCTTTATATTAAAACAACACCAGTAAGAGAGAAAGGGCAGATATTAGGGTGTTTTTAATAATCATATTTCCAACCCTCATAAAATATTAGTAGCTGAATCAGCTGTAAAAATTAACGGCTCCAGATGCTTTTGTGTTACCGTCTTCAATTTCATTTTATCACCACTTGTTTCCTCTCCTCTGTCCCTCTTTTTCTCTGTTTTTGTCTATCTTTCTGAATTCTTTGGGGTCCCCAGTTTATGAGCTTCATAATGCTGATAAGAATTGTTAAGAATTGTAATGCAAGATTTTTAACAACAACCAAAAAAAGTACTGAACAAAAGCTGTGCCATTGCTTTACATTGGTACAGTTAGATGGTGACAAAAACTTGTGATAACAATATCAAAAAAGAAAGAAAAAAAATCTGGCCCTTATCACAAGTCTGTTGCAAGACCATTTTTTCTTTCATTTCTCTCTTTCTCTCCCCCGCTTTAATAGCAAGGACCAAAACTTCCAATTTCCTCAGGCCCAACTTGGCCTTTGAAATGTTTTCAGTCCCACTGTGAACACCAAACTCAATTCTGAATTTGCATTTACATAATATAATTTTTACCATCAATTAATTGATCGCATTTAAATTCCTGAAAGTACCAGTAAATAATAACTACCCCCGGGTGCTATAAACAAGTTAATTTCTAAACACAAAGGTCACTTTGACTTTCAAAAAGCTGAGTTGAGTTTCTCATTTAAGTCAAAAAAACACCCCACAAAGTTCTTGTTGTTGTTGTTTTGTTTTGATGGTCATCTGAAAGATTATTTCATAGGGCCATTTGGAGTAAAGTGTAAATAAAGGTGAATGTCAAGGTTGTGCGTCAGAAAGACAAAATGAAGTGGACCATGCAGAGATACTTCTGGAAGGTTCTATGGGTCCAAAGTGGGTTTATCATGAATATTACTGTAACTGGCCATTGCTCCCGGCTACAGAATGTCTGCTCACTTTTTGTCGTAACACAAGTGGCCAGGTGATTACCCAGCCTCTGGATATTGGAATTACACTGTCCACTCATGTAGCAAATCCAGGGCTGAATAGTAGGCTTTCTATAAATAGTTACTGTGGTGCGATAACCCAAACAGAACACAACTTTTGAAATGGGAAGGCTTAATTTAGACACTCTGGTCTCTACGGTGTGAAGTAGAGACTAGGCTGGCCAAGCCATTTAACTTCTGTATGCAAGGTAATGCCAGTCATCTATAGTTGCTGCCAGGAAGCAATTGAGCTGTAGATGTGAATGCGTTCGTGAAGCTTGAGGCAAGGAGAGGTTGTCGTGACTGGAGAGACGCAGGTTCTAGGGAAACAACCCCTAGTCATTGCTTGGGGGTTTTGTTTCTAACAGGAGTGTGTCAAGTCCACAGATGCTACCACTTCCACTCACCGTGATGAGTTTAGCTTCATCGGTTTTTGAATGCTGGTTGTAGATAAATAACCAATAGCAGCTCAATTATTGACTCTTGGACAATGTAACCTGGTATTTGCAATCACCAAAGGAATCAGCCATGAGAAAATAAGCTAGGCTGAGACCCCCCTATGACGTGGCCTGGGTTTACATGTACCTTGCATTCCCACTGTGTGTTTACACATCTGAGTCCCAAACTGCTCAAGGACACATCCCAGGGCTTAGTCACTCGTGGCCCTCCTCACTTCCCAGCCTTCCTCCACACGACACCGACACCTCGCATTGGGCCTGTCTACAGTTGGTGTTCAATAAATGTTTAGTGAATGAATGGACAAAAGAAGGGAGAAACATAAAACCAATGAGGTGGAATTTAATTCCACAGCCTGCAAATCAAAATCAGGCTGCAAATGGAGGTCATTTTCACAGGGATCTATCTCAGCGTCACATGCAGTTAATCAGAACATAGCATTTTTTTCATAAGCACAGGACAGATTATATATATATATATATATATATATATATATATATATATATATATATATAATTTTCACATGGCCCCTAAATAGCGTCACCTTCATCTAATTTCAGAACCAAATGGGATGCTTGAATTACCAAATCGAATGCTGATGTGGGTTGGTGTGTGGATAATTCACAAAGGCGGAACTTCACAGCCATGACAGAGTCAGGCGTGGCCAAAAGATTTAGTGGAATTGATGGGGTACCCTTTCAACTATAAATTTCCAGCACATTGCTCGACCTGAGGTTCCTTGAAGTGGACATTGTCTAACACAGTTTTCTCCAGTGGACCCAACTTGAGACTATTGCATGGGACACAGAATATATAATAGAATGTGCCTTACAAGTCTGCCTATTTTCCATTTCCATCTCCCCATCAAGTTAATCTGAGCAGGGCCCAATGTACAGTTATGGATAACTTTGACTTCCTTACAATTCTTTGGTCTTGGGGCAAATGCATTCCCTTCAGCCAGTGTGTAATTTATGGAGTGGACACAACCTGACATTGTCCCGCTTAGGAGGCTGTGAGGAGGCATAGAGTGGCTTATAAGGTCAACAGGGGACTCTGCACTCTAGCTGCTGCGGGAAATCTGAGCTTTACCACCTATGGTTAGCTGCGTGACTTTGGGCGAGTGGCTCAGCATCTCTGCAATTCAGTGTCACTTCTGTGGGATGGCAATCATGTTAACAGTGCCCAACTTGTGAGATTGCTAAGAGGACTGCACGAGCAATTTAGAAGAAGCTCCTGTAACACTTTCCAACATGGCATAAACACTGAACAAGAATTTTCTCATAAACATTGCCTCCATTGATGACTACCTATAGAGACCATAAATTGCTTTTGAAAGTAAAATTGAGACCGGAATGCTGCTGGTATCAGTTGCAAAGCTATTACCCTAAATGTTAAAGGCGGCTCTTTCCCAGGGGTGTGATTGGTCTCTGAGGGCTCGTGAAGCCACCAGGAACACACGCAAACAAGAAAGTCACCCAAGACCCACCCAACATGCATCTTCTTAGAGTTACACTTTCCTTTGCTGTCTTGAAGACTAGAAAATGAAAGAGAGTGAATGCATTTGTACAGTAAAACAAGAGCAGAGGTATTGAAGAATGAAGTAGAAGTGTCCTGAATCCGCAGGTACAGGAGCCTTTAAGGATTTTTAATACTGGGGTTCCTGCCTCAGGCTCCTGTGTCCCTTACCACTCCCCAGCCTAGTTCAGCAGATGGAAAAGCCAAAATATCAAGACAGCGCCACACAGTGTGCTGAGTCCTGCTGCAAGGGCTCCGTGAAGACCTCTAGTATCGATGCTTCTTGAACTCCATGTAAATAGCATTATGCATACATATATATTAGGTTAATGGCTTAATGAGGCACAACCAAAATAAATTATGATAAGCATGAAATAAGTTATACAAAATACAGTCCCCACTTATAAACTATTAAAGGAGACATAAAATTACTATAAAATCTCCTGAATGTGGCTTCTCCATCACTGGAGTTCTCCAGCTGTGAACTGTAAATGATTTTTTGGTGCCTGGGTGACACTTGGAGGGGAACTCAGAGCCTTGCCAAATGAGACAAGGGCTCTGCAAAGCCACGTAGTTCAGATGTCTCACTGGTTAATACCATCCTTGTGCAAAATATCAGGGTGTATTAGAGCCCAGTAGTGAGGGTCTCTGGGTTGACAGATCAGAGAGTGGATCCCAGACCATGTTTGCTGCACGAGGTACTGGGTTCCTTAACATCCCTGAAGACCTGCCGTTGGCTTTGCAGACTACTGGTTATGAGAAATACAAATTACTATTATAACCTTGTGGGAAAGGAGAAGTCATTTCAAAAGTAGGCAGGGAGGTGAGGGGGCATGGGTCAGTGTGATTTGGGGAGATCTCTCCGGTTCAGTGGGTCTACCCCAAATCTGAGCATCAATTGGAAGATGAGGCCCTTCTCATTAGTAAAGTCCACACACTCAGACCCAAATACGTGTGTATTATTAATGAGGGTGCTACAGCCCGAATCTGAGATGTGTCCTAAGGACCCCTACGCTAAAGGCTTGATCCTCAGCCCACGGCGCTGTTGAAAGAAGCTGAAAACTGCAGGCAGCAGGGCCTAGTGGAAGAAGTTAGATCACTGGGGTCATGCCCTTGCAAGGGATACTGGGATCCCAATTCTGTTCTTTTTTTCTCTTCTCTCTTCTCCTTTTCCCTTCCCTTCCCTTCCTCTCTCTCTCTCTCTCTCTCTCTCTCTCTCTCTCTCTCTCTCTCTCTCTCTCTCTCTCCCCCTCCCTCCCTCCCTCCCTCCACTCACAATAACAGTAAAGTCCTCCTCTACCACATGCTACTTCCATGATGTCCTGTGCCACCAAAAGCCCAAAGCATCAGGATCAACAGACCATGGACCCAATGCAGCAGGGCCAAAAAAAGATCATGGACTAAAACTTACAAAACCTGACCAAAAATAATCCTTTCATTCTTTCAAGTTGATTATCTCAAGTATTTTATCACAGTAACAGAAAGCTGATTAACACACAAGGGTATTCAGTAGTCACTCAGACCCACCTAAGCGTCTCAGTGTGAGGTTCTCAAGCTTTAGCATTGGCACAGTGAACTAAATTGACCCTCTGTGACCAGCCATCTCTTGATATTTGTGCTCTGTATTCAGTGTAGTGCTTTTTTGCTCCCCACCTCCTTCTGGCCAGACAGATTCTTACTTCTGCCTCTCCAGTTCCACCCTCGGGCTTTGGAATGGCAGGATGTGATTAGCTTAGTCTGCCTTCTCATTGACTCCAGAACCAAACCAGCCTGTCCAAGACAACTTCTCCACAGTGGTGCATCCTGAGAGATGGGCAGACGGGTGCGTTCAGGCCCTCCTCTTATGAGGTAGTGTCTCCTGAGGCTGGCATCTCCACCCAAACTCAAGAAGCATAATGATGGGCTTCATTTGGGGCTCAGGTGAGAGGTGGTATTACTGCAAGGAGGGCTCAGAGCTACAATTTCCAGGTGCTTGGGAAAGGACTTTGAATGCCAAGAAATGTCTCAAACACAGTGGTTTTCGAACCTTACCCATTTTGCCAGAATATTTTGGCTTAGAATGCTGGGAAAAACCCAGCAAAAGGGTCAGGAAATCAACTTGGGCTGAGGAGACGGCGTACAGACACAACCCTTGCCCACTGAACATGTGCTGCCCCATATGTCTTTTCTAACAGCACCTGACTTTTTCAGATCAAATACAATATGGAAATAGCTACCACTTGAATCTGCTATGTGCCAAAGAAGGCATTTATAGCTCACATCGTCCTGTAACAACCCCATGAAGTGGTCATATTATTATTTCTGGTACACAGATAGGGGGTTTAAGACACAGAGAAATCAGCGTGCTTAAAGTCCTTCGGCAGAAAGTGGCACAGGCGTGACTGGAATCCCATTGCTTTAGCTGTCTGGCCCAAGAAGCAGAGCAGCATGCTGAATTAACTCTCTCCCTTTGACTCACATCCATTCAAGGTAGGTCTATCAGCTCTTTCTCATCTCTGGGACGAAACACCCAACATGCACAACTTAAGGAAGGAACGCTTTATTTTGGCCCTCATTTTCTGGGGATTTAGTCCATTATTGTCAGGTTCCAAGACATAAAAGAGTATGACAGAAGGGCAAGGAAGAAAAAGGTTGTTCAATCCATGGCAGACAGAAAGTCGAGTGCACAAGGAAGAGGAAGAACAAGAGTAAACCCTTCCAGGTCATGGATCAGTGACCGGCTTCCTCCAACCAGGGCCTACCTTGAAACACAAGACTTTTGGAAGAACTTTTAGGTCTAAACCATAATGGTGGGTCTCTATCCACTTAAACCAATCTAAGTGTGGCATTTCTTAATTAACAGTTAGGGGTCCAGGGTGGACACATGATCTAGGATGGGTCACAGAGATGGAAGGAAAAGACTAGAGCTTGCAGCTGGGAACATGTCTGGTGTTCCCCACTGTTATGTCCTCAGGGTGACCCCTGCCAGCTCTGGTGATAGCAGAACAGAGATGTGGAAACAAGTCTGAGCCCTCTCTGACATCACTGACCACAGAAGCTGCCCTACTTGTAGATAATGCATGCTATGTATGTAAAGTAATGCAATTTTCCTACTGTTAGTTCATTTCCCCTACTTATTTCTAGAAGCATTCAAATTGATGTGGATGGGTCTTAGAGGTCTGTTCGAGAGGGAATTTACTAATTTCCAGAATGGAGAAGCAAAATCAGAGCTCATGGAAGATCAGATTCAGGATGGCCAGGGGAGTCTAATTCTAAGGTCTTCAGCATGTCTCCAAGTCCCTGACTGTCCCCTTTCTATTATTTCTTGGTTGTGCGTGTGCACAGGCACTGTTGTTCATGCATACAGTGGCACTCCTTAAAGGGGACAGAGCAAAGAAATAGAGGAGGATTGAGGGATCCACTCCCTGTACCAACTGGATTTCCATTAGTAGTTCTAGTCAAGGCTGAGTCACTTTCCCAAAATCCTTCACCCCACCAAGATGAGCCAGGGTACCAAACACAGGTATGTGCCTCCAGAGCGCCCCTACTTTTAGCCACCATATATCATCTTTGGATCAGGTTCCCAGAGACAGAGGCTGGGCCAGGGTTGAAACACATGATTTGGTCTTGGTCCCCTCTCTTTGAATCGTTTAATGAAAACGTTCATCACTGTCTGATAATCTCCCTGCCTGGAAGTCATCCCCTTCCTTCCACCCATGTGGAGGCCCACACAGCTGCCCCAAGACTGTCTCCCACAATCCCATGAGCTGCGCAAGGATGGTCTCTGTATCTCATTTTCCCCTAATATCAATAGCCCATCACTGCCTCCTCATGTCCCTCCCGCAGCCAGGCACCCAGCAGATGCCTGGCGCAGAGAAGACGCTTCAGTCAATTTCTGTGGGATGTGCATGAATGGAGAGATGAATGGATTTCTGCTAATTTGGAATTTGTGATCCTTTGGAGACAGGATATTTATTGAGCAGAAGTATGGAAAAAAATCCTCTAACTTTGGCTTTTACTGCTTACATAGTTCATTACTAAGGAATGCACATCTCTAACCCTCCCGCCTCACCCCATAACTTTCCACATCTTATAATATGTAGAATCCTTACAACTCAAGAACCTGCATTTCTCTTAAAGGAACAGCCCACCCTGGCTACAATTAGCCTTCTTGATTATTTTGGAGGGATTTCCTTGTCCCCTGTGCTTCCCTCTCCTTGCCTCGTGCCTTGGTCCAAGGAAAGTTCCTGGTACACGGTTAATGGGAGTTCTGTTGCTTGAAGATGAGCTGCTGTTACAGATGGCTGCAAAGCAAGTTGACTTGCTCACTCCAGAATGCAAGAAAACCATGACAGTAGCTGTTGCTTTATGTTTATTCTATTGGACAACGTTGCTGGTGTTTCTCATCAGCGTGAACTACCAGCTCGCTGGAAATGCCAGTTCTCAGGCCCTGCCCCAGACCTCCTCAATGGGGAATTCTGGGGCTGGGTCTGCCAGGTAATCTGTGTCTTCTAAGCTCTCCTTAGGGAGTTGGATGCTGCTGAGGCGGGAGAACCACCGGCCTGGTCTCTCAGCATCAGACAAACCTTGTTTCCATTTCCACCTGCCACTCCGTATGCAGCATGTGGACAAGCTGGCAACACTCCCTTGCTCCATTTGTAAAACAGGGACAAAGCTGTGTTGCTCTGTGGATTTCGTGTCTGCGTGTGTCAAGCTCTCAACGCCACCTGATTTGGGCTTCTGCCTCTGTCGCTCCTGCAATGACCCCAGAAGGGGTAGAAACAAGGAGAATGGGAGAAGTCCCGTTTTCTCTATGGTTGGCATGGGAGGCCAGGGTAGGAGTTTTGAAAGAAAGGGAAAAGGAAGGGGGAGAGTAGGATAGGTCTGGGATCCAGGTCAAGGAAAGGAGGCACTCCCTGGCCAGTTCCCAGGACTCCTTCACCCAATGTATGTGAAGGAGAATGCTTCTGGGTCCCTCAGAGTTAAGGACTAGAGGTCAGAGGTTAAGAGATGGACATGGACCTCAGCTATCAGAGAGAGTTTAGTGGGTGGAGTGCGATTGGTGTTTTCTGAGGACGCATCCCATAGAGCGTTAGGATACAAGAGCAACAAGACTTTCGTTTTACAGGAAGTAGATCCGTAGGTCTTGGAGAAAAATTGCCTGAGACCTGTGTGGTTGATAAAGAGGGATATGTGGAACCAGAGGGGAAGTTGATGGTCACTGTTTCTTGTTGGGTCTTCAGGGTGACTGGCTGAGAAAATGCTCCTTCCTCTCCTCTTTTCTGTGGCTTTACAAACTCTCACTGCTTTTCTTAACAGCCCTGGTACCTTCACTCCTGACCTCCCTGTCATCTAAGAATCGGAAAGCTCTCTCTGAAATACCATGGAGCTGCTGAAATTCTGGATATTGAGGAGGCACACTGATAAATGAAGATCACAGAGTGCACTAACTGTCCCCTATCAACTGCTGCTTCCGGTGTGCCAGCCATGGGATGGGCTCTTCTAGGCTATAGTTAATTGACTCCCTTTGCAACTCCAGGAAGTGAGCATAATTCCTTCCCATTGTATAGGAGAGAAAAATAGAGGTTTCAAAGGATCCAACAGTGTGCCCAGGTTTCAGCTCTCACATGGAACTCTTCCCTAAACATCTGTGTTTAATACATGAGGAAACTGAGTCCGGAGCCCTATGAAACACGGACTTTTCTCAAGAATTCACAGCTTCAGAGACTCACAGATAAGACTGGAGGTCCTAGCTCCCCAACCCCTTGTAAGACCCCAACAAACATGTGTACCTTCATTTACAGCAAACTTCAGTACAACAACAACAACTTCTTGATGGATGGATAAAGCTCTTTTGAAAGAGAGAAAAAAGTATTAAAGCTACTGGTAACATTGGCTAAAAAGTCCTTGGAATTTAAATCCATCTAGCTGAATTTGCACAACCCCCACAGTCATGTTTATATAGGCAATGTATGGCTCGTGCTTTGTCACAGCTAATAAATCCCCATCGCTTTCCCTCCCATGCAACGCAAATCCTCTTCCTCCCGGCCTATTTAATATGCAAGGCAGATTGGAACATTAGCAGTGCAAAAGGGTAAATTATCTGGTAATTGATCTGGGATCTGTGGATTTTTACCTCAAATTTCTGTTTATGGGGGAAGGTCGTAAGCTACACAAACCTCTACTGATCAGAGTCTTTTGTTTAAATGAAACTTACTGTATTTATTTGTGTTGCTCCTCCAAAGTCAAACAAAAGGGCAGGGATCGGGCTTAACCTCGGCAGGGCACAGTGGACATGTGGCCCATTCAGTTGGGGTACAGATGTTTTCAATCTGCACAGTTTGTCTTTCATATCCACTGGAGATGAAACAGCCTTCATTTAGCCCGGGAGACAGGCCAACGAGAGAAGATACACAGTTAACCCTTAGCAGACAGGCTCCCGGCTCCCTCTAGGCACCAGGGAAGGATTCTTGGGAAGTGCAACCCAGGGCTCAGAGTGGCTTCTGTCCCTACTCCCCAGGTGCATGTAGAAACACTTAACCCTTTCCCTGTTCCCTCTCTTCTCCATGCCCAGCCTCTACCTCCCTATTCCTGAGAGTTCCTCAGAGAAACAGAGAGAAGTTAGGTGGAAGATGGCATTTGCTGCTAACTCTGGACCCTCAGAACAACCTCCCTACCCATAAAGAATGGTAAAGGATTCACTAAGAGCCGAGCTGGCCAGAACCTGAAGCCTTAGAGTACAGTCAAGTTGATATTAATGGGGACAAGTATTGTACATGGACTTACTTTCCGCCCACTTTCATTTCTTTCAAACCAACTTGGCCCAAGATTTTTCAACCTTGACGCTGTTGACCTCTGCAACAGGATGAATCTTGTGTGGTGTGCGTGGTGCCGGAGATGGGGGCTGCTATGCGCTGTAGAACATGGAGCTGCATCTCTGATCTTTACCTACTATTCACAGATTTCCCCATGATTCAGGGACATGAATTGCTCCCACCAGACCACACCTTTGGAGACAAGGCAGGGGATATTCTGATCCTGAGTTACACTCACCCTCTAGCTTGCGTATTTGCTGGCATGTCTAGAAAAGCCTTGTATCATGGGAAATGTGAGTCCCTGCTTTCTTCCCTGTATATGGATTCCTAAGAAAAGTCTCTTAAACGATGTCAGAGAAGATGAATAGTGAGAGCAGAGTGTGGGGAGGAGAGATACAAGCCACCGCTCTCCTGCTCTGAGCCTTTCCTGCTTGTCTTTCTCCTCCTTCCTGAGCTCCCCAGACACCTCCCTGCAGTGCTCCCCAACCATACTCACACACTTGCACTTCCTTTGTGTTTGTGGTTATATATTTTTACTAAATGAAACTGTTCATCCTGGGGCCATTTGTGCTGGGAAACTTCCCTCCTGAAACAGGCATAGAGTTACACGTATGATCTAGGTGGATGTCATGGAGCTGACAAGAAATGTCTGGAGACAAGTCTTCAGCTTAAGAGTGTTGAATCAAAATTGGTGAATTTTCCAGCTCAGGACTCCATGCTGTCCTTCAAGGAACCATGACCTGGATCCTGAGTTTTCTATTCTCTTGCTTTTCCTTAAACTTGTTATGTAAATTTCCTTCAATTATACATGGAAGTGCATGTATGGGGCTAATGGCTCAGCTTCATAAAGATGTCACTGTATCCATATTATCTGACCTTTCTTAATTTTACCTGTCTACAATATACTTCTAGGTTTCAGCAGTGCTGGTGTATGTGTCTACGTGCAGTTCGTGTGTTTTGCTTGTTGGATAGGATTCTACTGCATGCATTCATTATTCTATTAACAGACACTGAGATCATTCCTAGTCTCCTGGCTTTTGGTCATTTGTCTTAGTTTACAACGTGACAATATGGCATCCCTGAATATGAGGCCTTGGAGGTGGGTGGGCTGTGGCTGTACTATGTCCTGGATCACCAAACGGAAACTGAAGCTGTCCTGCTCGCACCAAATCCTCAGAGCCTTCATCTGCCAAGCAGACATTCTAGCAGGTAACTATTAAAAAACACAACAGTCATTACAATAAATTACAGCTTTTATGCCTGCTTTGGAGATCCAAGATGAAAGACGCTGTGTGAAGGCAAATGTTGTGACAGGTGAGTGAGGTAATTAATTTAAAAATCTTGTGCATAATCATAGGCAGTGTTCCGTCAGTTCCAGAGAGGTTGGACCCCTCCCAGGTACTGGGATTCAAGTGCTCTTCTTCGCTAGCTCGTCACACCTGAGCCTCTCTCATCTCAACCCCTCCACTGTCATATGGGGGCAACATCAGCACCCTTCTTCCACGCTGTCATGTGTGGGGCTCTGAGAGTTGATCTGAAAGCCTTGGTTTGAACCTTACCCTCACTTAAGATTTCTAAGTTCAGAGCAGGTTTCTTAATCTCTCCCAGGGTCATTTTCCCTATTATAAGTTTGGAATAGTATTTAACTCCAAGACAAGGTACTGTTGGTTAAAGAAGCTATGTGCACAATGTCTAGCCTATTGTTGTTTTTCTCTATACAAGAGCTACTACCAATACTGCAGGCACTAGCACTTTTTTGGAGCACAGTTAAGCTAGTATGTTGTTTACTCTAGGCTGCAGACAGAGAGTTATGACACATATTCCTATAAGTAGAACCCATCTCCTTTTGTGTAGATAAAATGGGATCAATAGATCTTTGCGAAACTTGGAGGAAATGTTCAGAATGCTCTGGCTTAAAGTATAGGAATTCCATAAAGACTGTAGTTAAAAAAAATTAAGCAAAGCCCCACCAGGTGGTGCAGACCTGTAATCCCAGTACTCTGAGAGGCTGAGGCAGGAGGTTTGCAAGTTTGAGGCCAGCCGTGGCTTTAGCTACTTAGTGAGACCCTGTCTCAAACTCACAAATGAAAAATAGACTGAGGAAGTAGCCCAGCATGAAGGTGCTGGGTTTTATGTCCAGGGCCAAAGAAACAAAAGACAGAGAGCAGCAGAGTAGCTCACATTGAGGTCATAGTAGGTGGTCCTCGAGTCTCATTGATGAGGGAAGAAATTCATGCGCTATGTAGATGGTGGTGAGGGGGGACAGAGAGAGAGAGAGAGAGACAGAGAGAGAGAGAGAGAGAGAGAGAGAAGAAAGAGAGATTGAAGGAGATAAAGGCAGAGACAGAAAGGATAAAACAAAGAACAAAAATCAATTCAGATGTCTTTCTTTGGAAACAAGTATGGCTATGAGTAATTACTATGATTTGCAGGGGTAGTTCCAAGTGGCAGGCTGTCAGGAAAGCAGCCATGATGCTTATTTTTATGTATCATGATTAATTATTATTGTTGTTGTTATTATTATTTACAGTACTAGGGATTGAACCCAGGGCCAGTGTCCAGGCTGAACTTGAACTTGTGATTCTCTGGCCTCGGCCTTCCAGAATGCTGGAATTGCCGACCTGCACCACTCAGGCCCGGCTCACAGTGATTCTTGGCAGAACATTACAAATACATGCACAGGGAGAACCTCTAAGCAGCCAAGTTTCTCCATAGGGTTCTGGGTCCCAGGGAGGAGAGTCATCCATGGAGCTGAGCAGTGAGAAGTGTACTACTTCCTCATAACAAGTGAAGGACGGTCAGTTATAATGGAGGTGTGACAAGGAGGGTGTGATTGGCATGAAACACCCCTGTCCCCCCCTGGAGGGCCTCCAGACTGTTTAGGACATGCGGCCAGGCCTGCCAAGTTCCCCTGTGAAGGGACGCTCAGCTTGCAAAGCTCGTTTGCTCTCAACGGCCCACCTGACTCTTGTGGCAACACCAGGAGGCAGGCGGGGCTAGTGCTGACTTGTTCTCCTACCTCACAGCAGTGCACCCCGAGGCCCGAGGAGGCTGAGGGCCTTTCCTGAGGTTACAGGAGGCCTGAGACGGCCTGACCTTCGCCTTGACACAGCAGAGGAGACGCTACTTCAGAAGTTGGCCAAAGGACACGAAGAAATGCTGCAGACCCAGAAGAGCACGCAGACCCAGATGGATGAGAGGGGTGGGGGTAGGCCGGAGGAAGCCGAAGATGGAGCCCCTCCTGTCTGTGTCCTGTCTGTCCTTGTAGTGGGAGACGGGTGGAAACACACTGCCTCCTTCTTCCCTGAGCTTCTGCTCCAGAGCCAGGCCCTTCAACACCATCCGTGACCACCGGCTGAGTCACACAGGGGGCCTGGTGGGTCTCCAAGGCCAGGCCCTGAAGCGAAGAACCAGCTCAGGGCTTTGACCCTGGTGGGTCGGGAGACAGTCAGCTGATCCCTGACAGCAGGTCTTTCCTGTTGCTTGCTCTGCACAGGCACTGAAAGGCTCTACAGTTAGTACTTGCATCTGAATTTTTTTTCACAGCCGTCAAAGCGAATTGATTTTCAGTCATCTTAAGCTGGGTAGTTTCAGCAAACCAGGTCCCCCCAGGGTGAAAAGCTAGTTTATCAAAGATGTCGTTTATCCGATTCTTCGGCCAGAGAGGCAGAATCTTTGAGCGCTTTCAGAAAGAGAATGACCAATTCCAAAGGGTGTCGGTAACAACAGTAATAATAATAATAATTACCTTTTATGAAGCATCTATTATGTCTCTTTACTTCACGTCCCTTTTATACTTCCCCAGCAATCCTTTGAGGTAGATAATAGCTCAATTGATGAGTACTTACTCCCCATGCATTCTCTCATTAAATCCTAACAACTCTGTGGTGTGTGTATTATTATCCCAATTATTTAGCAAATGAAACGGAAGCCCAAGGCAAGTCATGTCACTTGCCCAAAGTTACACAGAAGCAATGAGAGAGTTGGGATTCTGACTCACGGATGGGCCTCTGAGCCCTGAACCCTGCTGTCCTGCCCCTTGGGACCAGCACCAAGTGCCCTGATGCTTAGTGCTTTCCCCCTGGTCACTACTGTGGCTGCCTTGGGATTCTGCCCTGGGGTGGCAGTAGACATGAGCTGGTATGTTACTGAAAAACTGAAATGGCAAACGTGTTAACAGAAAAAGACCAAAGTCTTTCATACATAGTAAAGGCAAAGCTGGCCATTTTGGATTCCAGCTCTGCCACTGACAGCCTGCAGTCCTGGACTGGATCGTCAAAATATGGTTCCATCTTTGCCTCTGTGCAGAGGAAATCTGCATAGATGGAAATAAAATGTAAATGTTCCTCCTTAACTGATGGTTTGTGTTACATATAGGGCTACACATGTGTGGCTTGCACAGACCTTTGATATGTAGGTAGACCTCTATTTATGATGACCCCAGCTTCAAGTCAACTGAGAATCAATGGAGTATCTTTGTTCTGTTTCTTACTAAAATTAAAATTTAAAACTGGTGTTCTTCCTGGGCTAATTATGATTCCCACTGAGTCTGACATATTGGTGGTCCTCCATCCATTCTGGCCAGTGACATCAGTTCTGAGTTGCCCATGCGGAGTAGCCAGGTTTGGCCAATTAAAATAAAGAAAGCTCACTTCAATCTGAACTGCAAACACACAAGACACTTTTCAGTCTAGGTAGGCCCCAGGCCTGGGCTCTCCATTGCATTCTGGGTAGAGATCCCCATGGTGAGCTGCCCTTAGATGGAGGAAAAGCCCCACATGGACCCAAGCCTTGTGCATGTCTAAGCCATCACTTTGCATACTTGAATGTGACCAAGGTGACACAAGTAGCCCCGGGAGGACATACAGTGGGTCTCCTCCCCCTGGTACAGCAACACAGAGAGAACGGAGACTGCAAATTTTGGCACTGATGACCAAAAGCAGGTATTTTCCAAGAAAAGGTTTAATGTTGAGAATGCTGCCAAGCTGAGCTTTTCTAGAAAAAGCAGTTTTTCCTATGATCTATCCTCCTGGGTCTGGCCAAAGAGAGGCTCCGTGGTGTGAGCGGGTCACGAGTCTGGTCCCGGGGTTGACTGCTGACCCTACACGGCCTTCTTCTCTCACTCCCTCCTGCCTCGTTCTCTTCTCCGTGTTCCATTTGGTTTTCTCAACTTTTCTCATCTTTCTTCCCTCTCCTTTATGATATCAGGCAGCGGATGGTCCTCATAGGGGTTGGAAGCCCACCCAGGGAACACGAGCGATGCCCGTGGTTGTCACACCTAGAGGGGACGGTGCTGGCATCTGATGGATCAGCCCAAGGGAGCTGCTTACCATCTTACATCCACCCCAAGACAATCCTGGCCCTGACATCCTCAGATTGGAAGCGCTACCTTGCTGGGTATAGAGTTGGGAGACACTGTTTGGCTTCTCCCGGCCTTAACTTTCTCACCCTTGGAATGGGAGGTTGGGTGTAGGTGGTTCTGTGTATATCACCACCATTGTCTGGACTGCTGCTCCTCTCACCCCAGTGCTGGCTCCTGAAGGGTCTGAACACCACAGCAGGGAGCCCCTTTATCCTGTGATCCGGGTCTTCTGCCTTCCTGGGCCGACCAGCTCGGGCAGACCAGCCCACCACGCCCTGCGGGCCATGCCCTTCTGACTGCAAGCTGGCGCGGTAGACAGGCACACCTCCCTCATTGCCCAAGGACTGGCAGTTGATCAAAGAGCACTGGGTAGAACAACACTTGGCAGGGGCAGCAGGTGAGCAGAACGGCTCTGGCCAGTGCAGCGAAGGTGCAGCTGCCACGAGGAGTGGTGTCTGCAGATGGGACGCTTCTGTGTGTGCCCTGGCAGCCTCCCTGGTCCTTTCTTCCTGCCATCAGCATGTTCCTGCCCTATGTCCTCAGATCCTGGCGCCACACAGGAATCCAGCGCACAGCACACAGGTGTATCGCAGGCGTTCCACCTCAAGCCTGTGGTACAGCGGCCACAGCTGCCCTTGCACCTAGCACGTGAGGGCCAGGCCTTGAGCCCACATCCGTAACCTCACCTCAGCCTCACCTCTGGGGCGGGTCCTATAATCATGGCATTTGCAGTCCCTCTAATGACTCTGTGCTGGGCAGTTACTCGAGGCCTTTCCATTGTGTGACTTTCTCTTGGCTCACTTAATCCTCAGAGCATCCTTATGTGGTAAGTCTTAACCGACTTTACAGGTAGGGACATTGAGGCACAAAGAGACGCACATGATATGGATCCAGACCCAAACCATCTGGTGCCAGCAGCAGAGTGCTTGACCAGAGCATAAATTGCCTTCAAAAATAACCAAAAGCAGATTCAAAGAGGTGAATTACTTGTTCATGGTCACAAAGCCGAGGCATGCTAGAGGGAGCAGCAGGACCCCGGACGGTCTGTTCAGAGTTCTGTCCACGAGGGTCTGTCTGCTGTCTCTATTTGGACACTTCCTGTGTATTTATTACTGAGGTGCAAGGGGTTTAGAAAATAACACCCACAGGACTATCTATGACAGCTTCATTTACAGTAAATATATTTTAAATGAACAGGTGTGAACAATCCACAGTTGACCTTATGATACACAGAAGACTCCAGGAATAGGAAAACAACCTACAGGGGGTCCTCAGCAGATGTAATGAGAAAGACGAGTCACAGGGACTTTCCATTCTCGAGCTAGAGATTGTTCAAGGCCAGCAAGGTTTCCATTGTGATAAACAGCAAAGGTTAGGGCCAAGAAGCCCTGAAGCTGACATGGCCCTCACCCAGTTCCATCTGCTCCTGGGGACGAGAGGTTTCTACTAGCCCACCTGCCCCACACAGAGATCCCACAGTGCCAGGCAGCCCTTCCGGTGGATTGCACTGGCAGAATAAATGTCTTAGGACGGGGGCCTGCCACCCTTCCCCTGGCCCAGGAACCCTGTCCCAGAGATCTCTCCACTAGAGGAGCCCCAAGGCTCCATCTAATTGCAAAGCACCCTAACTCTTGTAGCTTGCCATTTCCTTTGCAGCTTATCCACAGCAGCCATTTGATCTGCAGGGGAAGCACACGGGACAGAAACATCCCCATCCCCTCCTCTCTCCCCTTCCTGCTCTGCTGGCCTGGGTGGAACCCCAGCTCCCTTTTCCTGGTGGCTTGGTAGGTGTCTATATTTACATCAGGAAGCAGTACCAGACCTTCCTGTGTGCTTCACCTTGCCACGCTCCCTACAGTTGTGCAAGAGGCTGTACATGCTAGTGGGTTCCAGGGAGACAGTCCCAGAACCCCTGCCTGGGATGCAGGGCAGAGAGGCTCCAGGCAGCACCATCGCAGAAACAGGGGAAATGGGCACGTGCCCCCAGAGACAGAGCCATCAAACGACAGGAGGTGCCGGGTGAGACTTGGCAGGAAGCCATGGCAGTGAGCCGCACTCCTGCTACTGTAAAGGCCCGGGGTGCTGAGGAGATGCTCTACATGTGGCCCCACGCAGGACTCCACCTGCCTGGGTAGTGCTCCACACACGCCAGCATTCCTCTGAACTCACTGTTAGCTTCTCTGCGCGCCAGAAGTCAAAGATGGTCTGACTACTCCAGACACGGATGAAGCTGGGAACCTTGAAACTGCTCTGGGGACAGGAGAGGAAGTGATGTCCAGCACCACAGGATTTCCGAAATTCTCCTTTAAACACTCCTTGCTCCATCCTTCCCACAGTAGCTGCCCTGTCTCTTTGGTGCACCCCAAGCATCTCTCCCAGCAGCCTCTCCTGTTTTCCCAGCTGCCCCCAAACACCCTTTGATGTTTGCTACTTGCTCTGCAAAACAGCCAAAGAAACTTGGGCAACACACTGTCTAGCTAGCAACTTGCAGAGCCAAAATGAGGACTGGGGGCCTGGCTTCCCTGCTATGCCTTATCAATTTAAATGTTTTACCTTGTGCTTGCATAAAAATGGAAGACGCCTATGCACCCCCAACTTACTGTGGCTGATAACAACATTCTTCTTTGAATCCCCTGTGTATCTTTTGCACACACATGTGCACGTGCACGCACAAACATGTGTGCACGCACTACAAAGACAGCGAAGCCTTCCACCCCGTGTCTGCCTTCCTCACCGGCCCCAGAAGCAATCTGCGTGTGCGTGCAGTCATTTGGTTGGCATCCAAGATTGCACAGGGGTTACGCATGCGGCCCTGGAAGCCAGACAGCCTGGCTCTGAGCTCCCACTCTGCACTAACTGGCCAGGTAACCTGGGGCAGGTTGCTTAACTTTCCTACGCCTCAGTCAGACAAGGAAGATGATAGTTAATCCTAAACGCAGTAGTCAAAAGTTAAAACACTTACTTGAATGGCTGGAAAGAAATGTGGAAAAAAATAAAGCCTTAATAAATATGAGCTGTTATTATAATCCATGAACATTACATAAATTAATTTTGGTGTTTGTCAGATGTGTATAGATTATAGCTTTGCATCTACGCACACCCTTCTTGTGCAATGTGCTTCTCACATGTTCGTGTCATATTCAGATCAATCTGCTTTCCCCTATTCGTGGCATTTGTTTCAGATGCTGTTGTGTGGCGTATCACTGTTGCTTTAATTTACATTTCTCTGTTTCCTAAAGTGGATTTGGGAAAGAATAGGAGCAATCGTTCAGATGAGGAAGACAGCAAGGAGCTGTCCTAATCTCACTGAGCCCTGCTCATCATTGAAGCAAGGCCATCCGGTAGACATTCCTGCCATCACAAAAACATTCTATCCCTACGTGTCTTCCTGCGGGAGTCACTAGGCACACAGACCTTGGGGGCACTCGCAATGTGGCCAGGGTGCTTGAGGACCTGGGTTTTTAGTTGAGTTTAAATGTACACATCTACTTGCAATAGTGCAAAACTCTTCACACAACGCAAGTTTAGAGATCAAAGCCCTGAGACAAAGGGGCAGAGGCCAGAGAACTCTAAGAGAAGTCCAGACAATGACTCTGACCCTGAGGTATGACCACGTCAGTGAAGGAAACGATGAGGATAATTTTGGTGAATGCTTGTGTGTCCTCTTCTTCGAAATTTTCTCATTTTACTATTTGGCTATTTCTATTTCCCCAGTGGAGTTGTGTTGTATCATTTGTCTGTAGAGGTGGCATAATTTTTTGTACACTTGGACGTATTTAAAAATAGTATTTATCTTAGTAAGTGGATTTTTTCAATCAGCACAGTGTTTAAAATTTTATATTCTTTACATCACACTTAAAAAAATTTTGCCTTTTACTTCAGAATTAAGAAATCTCTTCCCACTCCAAGGTTATGATGTTAGTTTACCACTTTTTAAAAGTTAAATCTTGTATTTCAAATGAACAGATTGAATCTGAGTTTTTTAATGAGTAGTGGAGCAGAGCTCCGAATTAATGCCCTCCCCACTAGGATAGTCAATGCTTCCAAGTTGGCCTTGAGCACGGGTCCTTCTTATGGGATTTAAAATGCCTCATCAACAATTTAGCACCTCAAATGTTTTGAAAAAAATCATCTAAATTTGTGATAACTTGTGAAGATATCTTTATTCAAATTTTATTAAACTTACATAATAATTTTGAGGAAATTTGTAGTCTAGAAATTAAGCATTTTCTTCCTGTGACCATGATCTATTACTCCATTGATTTCAGTAACATTACATCCACTTTTGATTCATGTCGATTACTTGTGTGCATGATTTTGGCATTACCAAGTATTTCAAAAAAAATTGTTAATAATAAAATATCTTAAATTTTACACATTCTAACTGCTGCTTATATATGTAACAGAACAGTATTGATCATTGAAATCATGAGAAAGAAGATAATCAGATTCTCATTAATCATGTCTTAGATTTTTTTACTTGTCTAAAAGAATTCATCTGAAAAAATTATAGTTGCTGTCTTTGTTTCACTATGTCATGTCTCTCATTTATTTTTCATGTCTTACAGTGTTGTTTGGGACATCCAAGAAAAAAAAAACTCAAAGAGAAAGACCAGTAGAGATTTGTTTATTTCTGATTTTGATGAGGTGCCATTGTAGTTTCACTGACAATAAAAGAGGCTTGCTCTAGACAGGCACTCACAATTAGTCTAGGGAAATTTCTCCATCTTTAAATCTGTAAGAATTGTTAGTTCATTTGTTATTTTTAGAAACCAACCATAATTTGGTGTTTCATTTTTGTGTTTTAAATCAATTATATCTTTCCTACATTCTATAAGTGGTATTATTAACACATCCTTACACACTGATAGCTTTGCAAACCCTCCCTGGACTACACACCAGGTGCTAGCAATCCAGTCCTGTCTCCCACAGATATATACTTCTTAGCTTTGTGCCCATGATAATTGAACTAATGTATTTCTTACTTTCTGCATAGACTTTGCACCCATGTGAGTGAGAATCGTACATTCCTAACCTCTAGTATAAGAGCAGCCACCTGGCAGGTGCTCAATAAATTTTAAATGAAGTGATATTTCATAGGGAAGAACTAAATGATCACCTGTGATCTGGTGGCAGAACAGGTGCTGTAAATGAACCAAGTCGAGCTAATCCCTACAATTGCCTTAATCTACTAGAAGAGGTTACATATGAACATTAAACAGATACATAATAGAAAGAAATTCCTCCAGTGAATCATCAAATAAAAGATGACTCCTAGCTGGATGAAATCTTCACAGGGAGGTGGTTTTTATTATTTATTTTTTATGTTTATCTATTATTTTTTTCATAATACTGGGGTTGGAGCTCTGGTCCTTCACACTGAGCTACATTTCTGGCCCGTTTTTATTTTCAATTTTGAAGCAGAGTCCCCATAAGTCACCAAATTACCCTGGGTAGGCTTGGAGATCCTCCTGCCTCAGCCTTTCAGAACGACGGCATTACAGGCCCATATCACCAGACCTTGCTGTCAGATAGCTTTTCCCGAAGAGCTTAGATAAGGAACCCTCCCCCTTGGTTCCGTGAAACTCTTGGAGCTGTGTGCTGTGGTAGAAGTGTCCTTACAGCTGCCAGGACCCTACAGCTCAGGAAGACACAAAACTCTGCCAACAGCATCAAGCATGCATGCAATCCTGAGCCCAAGGACCCCACGGCATCCAGAAAGATTCGGTCAGAAATTCTAGCAGCACTCTAGTCAGGCCCCGTAAGAGGAGTTTGGGAGCCAAAAGGATGGTTACACTTTAGCAAGAAACATAGGACGCAGTATGGCTGCAGACCGAGCTAAGAAGGCTGAGTCGACTGACTTTTTCCAGGTAAAGTGCTGAAGTGAGCCTTGTGTGTCCCTGCCACGGAGCTGCTGTGGGAACAAACTCATCACCATTCACTTACTGCTCCTTCTTAGCAAGATGAGGTGAATTCTTGTTTACTTTTTGAGGGTTTCTCACCTCTCTGTCTCTCAGGAAGCTCTCCCTGGCCATCCCACTCCAGTCTATAATCAGAGCGAGAGGTTGCTACTCACTGTGCATGACTAGTCTGAGGGCACTCACCCAGGAGGCGGACTTGAGTGGTGTGCTCGCGCGTCCCTGGATGGCACGCACCTCCTGGTAGACAGATCGTGTTAGCCACTGCCCCATTCCCGAGCCTCTGACGCAGGGCGAGGACCAGTAAGTAGTATGCTGTGGCTGCCGTAAGCAAGGATCAGTTCCACACACAGAAGGTGACTGCCTGCTACACGATCACAGATTCTAACCTAGAAGGATCCAGGAAGCTCTGGCATGACAGGAAGTGGAATCCTCATAGCTGAAGAGCATTTCCATTTGCAAAATAGGAAATTTAGGAGGTGCCAGGGAATGGCAAAGATGACATCAGTTTAGCTCTGGGTTCAGGAAGGTGACAGATCACTGGTTCCCATACAGAAGCAGCTGTAAGCTAGGGGTGTTGGGAAACGCACAGCCCCAGAGGAAACTGAAGGTGTTGCTTTTCCCATGGTCCTGCTGTGCCACCTCAGGGCCCTTCTCTCTTCCAATCCAAGGGTCTAAACACACCCTTCTGTTGCCGAGCCCTCCTAGGTTCTCCATCCACTGGCGCGTGCGTGTGTGTGTGTGTGCTTATGGATGCACATAGGTATCACACATTCACTCATAGGTGCAGTCATGACTCTCTCACACCCACCGTGAGGACCCCTCTTGTTCCAGATTTCTGCCACTTCTAGGGACTTTTTCTTACCTGTATAATTTCTCTCATTGAATGGAGTTCTCTCTCAGATTGAAAAAAAATACACCCAATTTGTAATTATCTCTCTATTAACATGATTATCTGGGGAAGGCCTGTTGTTCCCCCTAGATCTAAGCTCCCTGAGGGCAGGAATCATTTCTGCCTTAACTTTTAATTCTCGCCCTTAATACAATGTACAAGGTGCATAAAAGCTGTCAGATACATATTGGATATTAACAAATGGCCCTCCATAATTCTTTGGTTGGAGCAGCCTAAGCCTGTTCCCTTCTATGCAATTAATAATGCATGGGCCACAATAGCAGAAGCAACCCCCATCCCAGTCGCAAGTGAGGATAGTGATTAAGTGGAGATATTGCTTCATTACTTCCTCCTAAGCCAGGTAATAAGACACATAAAGTTCGCCTCATGATTTATAGCTACCTCTCATTTCAGGCCTCAGCTTGGAATTACCAAACCTGATCAGCTACCTCAGGTCCCATTATTACCCAAATGTCTTCCAGTCATGTCTGAAACAGATCTATCTCTCATTGAGAGCCAACAGCACACGCATGGGTCCAAAGATACCAGCTGCCATGGGGACCCCTGCCCTTCTATCCTTGCCCTGGCCTTCAGCACAGAGCCAGGAGCTGCAGGAGAGATCAGGCCCATGCTCCAAGGCTCCAGCCTAGACACTCCGCACAGGTGTTAGGGACAGAGCAGAAGACTCAGCTGCGCATCTGTAAAATGGGCACAAGCACCACTCGTGAAGAACTGCTACGTAGGTGAGATGACATAATCAATGTTTTCCTTTCTGCCTTCTTTTTCTTCCCTTCCTTCCTTCTCTAGTCCTGAGCATATCTTTTTATAGAAAGTAGGCACTCCATAAATGTCTACATTAGAGTTATTAATGCATATGCTAAATCTTATAATGATACACTCTATATCAGAGTGTTCTAAATTACATGATCGTGGTAGATTGTGCTAGCATCTGGCACAGTCCCTCTCCCTCAGCCCACCCTCTGGCTTTGGGCATGGTCACCTGCCCCTTTTGTCACCACTCAGTTGAAGCTTCCTACCCTTGATTCAGATAGAAACTGTGATCTAAGAAAGTGTACCCTGTAACGGCCCTGAACTGTGGGTGCCAATGGCCCGCGGTCTTAGAGCTTTGAGACCCAGTGAGGCCAGTCCACTCTAGCTGGCACCACATGCTCCTGGGTGCTGCTGGCTGCCACCAGTCTGTCAATGCCAATCATTCTTGCTGGCTGCTGCCACTGATGGACACAACTGCCACTTAATAATGACAGCAGACAATGCCAGCCAGCCGGGCTGATTACTGCTGGACGCCTCTGCCAGCCCATGTCAAGTAGCGCTGGACACCGCAGTCAGCACTACCGGCTGCTGGTCTCCGTTGCTGATTTTCATTGGCTGCTGTCTCCGGCTCTTCTGGCCCAACAGCCCGAAGTGTTTATAGCTTTTTTTTTTAAGTGACCATTCTCTCCACACTTCTCTGAATAAAAATCCCAAGATTTATAAGACCCCTGAATCTATTCCACTTGACACAGGTAGATTTAAATGACCAGAATGAGATGATTTGGAAAGGGCCTGTGCTACAGCATATAGGGAGAGTGTGTCAAAGCTCAGAAAAAAATCCTTCCTGGACCACTCAAAGAAGTATGAGAGAAGTGTTGCTTTTATAGAAGCAGGAGTCTGTGATTGGCCCACATTCAAGCATTCTGATTGGTCAGAATACAAGTTGCTGATTGGTTCAAATTGATCTAAGTTTAAGCCTTCTGAAAGAAGTTTATTGATTGGTTCAAATTCAGTTCTATTGCTTTGGTCAATTTTAAGCCTGGATAAGACAATTTTAAGTCAGGATAAGACAACACCAGCTATCATGGCTGTAGTCTGGGAAAGGATCAGGAGCTACTGAGGGAATGATAGGTATTGCATCTCCATGGAGGAAGAGGGGCTGAAGTTGGGAATCCCTAGAACTCCCTGTGTTCGTCACAGCTCATGGGAGTTTGGAGAAAACGGGCCCAGATTTCCTCTCGACCCCTGCCACGTAAGGGCAGTTTTCCAGCCTCTTCTTCAGAGAAGCAATAGTATCTCGAGAAAGGAGAGTGAGAAGCGGCCCTGAGGCGATGAGAAAATTGCACCTCTGTCAGAGCTGCCAGGAGGAAAAGCCACAAAGTAACCTTAGGGGTAGCAAGCTGTCCCAGCTCCTCCTCAGGGGACCAAGGGAAGACAGCAAAGAAAAGAGGAAAAGAGGAACTAGAGTTGTTGCCCAAACCGCGCACCCTCCAGCGGACGCAGGAAAATGGCGACAGGCAGGTGCTTCTTGTCTGTCTCACTTTGGCCAATGGGATGGGATTAGGGCCAGTTCCAGCCAAGGCTATAAGATAGTTCTTGTCCACCTTCCCTGAGCTCCTGTCCACCATGGCTTGACAGAAAGACTATTCCCTAATTCAGTGTTGTCTTTGCAGTCTGAGTCCTAAATGAGAAGCGCATGGAGCCCACCTGGAGTGGGAAGTAGCCAAAGCCATGAGCTGCCACCGCTAGGCAGAACCGGCCTGGTTACAAGCTGCTCAAATTTGAAGGTAGTTTGTGACGTTATGGCAGCAAAATCTAAGACAGTAATTCACACCAAAATGAGTGCACTGTGTGGCACAGGTGTTCTATGAAAGGAACACTCCTTGTTTTCACAGACAGGTTGTGGTGTGACTTGCAAAGTCATCAGTTGTGCGGCTTGTCACATCTGCCTCTTGTGCAGTAAGGACACGCACCTCCACAAGGACAAGTCTTGCTACCTCTCTTATTCTAAGGGAAAGACACATACCAAGTTCAAGCTTGTGAAAAGTCTTGAGGGTGTTTTGTTTTTTTTTTTTTTTTTTTTTTTTTTTTTTTAGGGTGAAATATGAGGAACTTAACCCAGAATAGGAAACTTGAGTCAAGTTTCACATATCAGAGTGAAACATTCCAAATTAATTAAAAATTCTACCTCCTGAAAGGTAATTATGAAAAGGGAGGAAAAAAGCCCAGAGAAACCTTTTAATGCCTATAATTTTCCTACTACGTGTATGTCCCATTAAAAAGAAAAATGACATTAAAATAATTTTAAATGTTTTGGCTTAAGCCCACTGACGGAAGAAAATTCCCTTGCCTGGAATCAAGTTCTCATTATCTTGGCCCAGCGTGCATTAAGGATGGACTCCTGTGGAGATCCGATCTCAGGACTGTGCTCCAGCTGGGAGCGACCATGCTGAAATTAATATGGCGCCAACCATCCAAACCCAGAATGGGCCCTAAATGGCTTTTTGCTTTGCAATTCTCTCAAGGGCCCTATAGATGGAACTTTGCCAAATTCTTCTTGTGCTTACTATATTTGGGGATTGTCCCTGATTTTTTCCCCCTGGGTGCCACTCCTGGCCTTTTACAGTTTTTAATATAAACATACAGATAGTCTAGCTGAACTAGAATGCTTGTTGACACAAAGATTCTCACTGAGTTTATCACCCCTCCCCCCCAATTTCTCATTGTGTTCTGTTTATTTCTTGGTTTTAATCAGATTGCAATGTGTTAAGAGGTAGGCATTGGAATCTTTTGGTGCTCAATTATCTGTTGAGTTGATACAAGTAATTATTAATCTGTTAGGTAACAAGCTGTCGAAGAAGAAACCTGGCAATTCAACTCCTGTGGTTTCAACTAATTGCTGGTGTCCCTCCTGTCACTAATGCTGCTTTTCCTAGAAGAGTTGCAGGAACAGTGACCGAGATGTCACTGGCCACATGTTGAGCAGCTATCGAATGGTAATGATTTTCAATCACTGCCAAGCAGGTTCTAGATTTGAAACAATGACCTAAGAAGAAAGTCTCTGCAGCCTGTTACCAAATTACCCCCTGAGCCCTTTGCTTCCCTGACTAACACTCTTTCCAATAAAACTCCATTTTTTGTCATTGAATCTGTCAACATGCCTAAAAGTCCCTGAAGGGTGAAATTAATTTGAACTACAGAGTTGGGAAAACAAGCTTAGAAGTGAGTTCTTCAGAAATAGAGCCTAATATTTCAACATTGATCCATTTGGGGAAGAATGAACTTGATTTCCCTCTTGAAGCCAAGGGAGGGGGTGAGCCGGGACTATCAGAAGCAGAATAAACAAAGCAGTGGTTATGCACTTTACCTCGTGGCAAATCTTAACTATTCTAGACTCTAGTTTTTCTTAGAGCTTCATCTGTCTACACTCAGAACACCGATGGCCAAAGCCTTGGAGATTAAGGCCTGAATTTCTCAGAAGGGTCTTACTCCTTCTAACCAGCTTCCTTGGGGGTTTCGCCTTGGTTACCTGAGGAAGAGAGGTTCAGAGCAATTCAAATCTCTATTCTTCTTCCTCTTCTAACTTTGTTTCTTTCAAGTACAGACTCATGTTGAGTAGCAGAAGTTTCCTGTGGCAGGACGTAGCTTATCTAATGATTTCTATCCCGGCAATATCTGCAGACCTCAAGCCGTGCTGGAAGCTGAGCATATTTGCTTAAAGGTTGAGAATATCTGTTGTGAAGCAGCCCAGAAACGAACGAGGCAACGCAGGAAGCTAAACTGAGCACAATCTCTGAAATAAAGGACGGGGGGTATGGCGGACAATGAGGGGCAATGCACCTATATCAGGAATCAGGGATAAAGTGTTCCAGCCTCTTGGACCTGCTCTAAATGCCAAGTATTTAGTTTCTGGGGGATATACACACATACTGCAGGAGCAAGCCTGTTCATCCAGAAGCAAGAGTTACCACACAGATGACAGCCCTGGTTTCCAGCCTCCTGGGCTGCAGACTGGTATCGGTCAGCAGCCTTGGAAGGACCAGGCCAACAGGACAGATGAGCAACGAGCTGGAGGTGAGCAGGAGCAAGTCCCCACCTCCTGTTAGCACACTCTCATTAGGTTCTAATGTCACTGATGATAGACCGGGGGTGGAGCTTTGCTCCCAGCTCCCCCCACCTGCTGCTCCCCACTTCAGAGCTGTCCTCCAACAACCTACGGTAGACCAAGTACTAAATCATCCTCATCTCATCTTTGGGAGAATGGTCTTCAACTAAACCCCTCACTAGTGTCAAAAAAGTTGGAAATCACTGGATGGAAGAACACACTTTAGCCTTGCTCAGAGGTGAGACAAGCAAGTGGGAGATGAAATTTGGAAAGTAGTCAAGACAGATGCAAGTCAACAAAGGCACTACCTTGAGGTGTCAAGCGTATAGAGGAACCCTTTATGCATATCCAATTTATGCCTTAGGCAAATCTAGATTTTCTTCCTCTACGTGGAGAGGGTATGTTCTACAACCAAAGACCTAAGCAAAGTTTGTCTCTCTTTTTCCAACCAGGTGCCCTCGGGTTAGTGACTGGAAGCCTCCTGCTACCTACCTCCGTACAATGTGGATCATGACGCCTTTGACTTGGGGGAGGGGTGTGTGTATGAGATGTATATCTGCACATGACAGGCATTCAGAAAGCAGTTATTGCTTGCTACTATTCACGGTACCATTGTCGGTATAAACAAACTCATGCACAGCACAGCCTTCTGGGTTGTACAAAACTCTGCATTTGACCAGTCTAGCTAAGGACTTCTGACCACAAGTATCTTTGATTGCCGGCATAAGAGCCATTTATGGCCACTTCAGAGCAAGACAGAGGGCCACAGTCTCAACCCTAATAAAGGAGTCATATGGATAGAAGTGGGTGGATAAAATCCCCCAATTTTTTGTTTAACCCATTTAGTCATTTAATATAGGACAGAAGCAGGCATTTCAGCTTTGTTAATGGAATTATAAATGATGCCCTTTCCTATGTTCATAAAGCATAGGCAGGAAACAAAGGGTTTTCCAAATAGTTTTTGTTTGTATAAGGTTCTGCTGAAAAAATGAAACTGTGACCAAAAAAACTGAATGAAGTTAATCAGGTTCATAATTAAAGATGAACGAGTTTAATGGTACATGAATTAGAAGTGTCTGACATACCAGCATTGACACTTTCTCTTATGTCATTGGTAAGGAAATGCATTCTCAGTGATGTCACAGCTTTTATTTTAAAATGATTATTGCTCTTTGCATGCATAATTGTGGCCTGGGCAATTAGGAAGTAATTTCTGCCTCAGTTCTTTTCCTGAAGGCCAGGTAGCCCCATCAAGGCAGCAGCAGAGCTAAGGGGATGCACAGAAGTAGCACAATGACATGATCTTGACTTTCCTCTCCATGAGGGATGGAGGCCGTTTGCTTTTACCTCTGCCAATAGGAGGAAGGCTAATTTTACAAGGTCAACCCTGTGTTTCAGCGAGATAAAACGCAAATAATTACCTTATTAACCATATACACACTAGGTAAAAGTTAGCCAAAGTTTCAATCGTTTCTGTTGATCTTTATCATTGCTCTGTGAGCTAGAAAAGGCAGGCTGTTTGTTCTTTTGCAAACAAAAAGGGGGGGGGGGGGACTCAGAATTTCCAAGGCTACTAGGCCTAGTAAATGTGAAACCCCAATAAATATGAAGTTCTGAGATGAGTCTTCCTTCCTCTCCAATAGCTCTAGAGTTTCCTAGACCCTAGAATGGAGCCAGGGAAAGCTTGCTTAAAAGTGTAGATTCTTTTTCTTCTTCTTTTATTATTAGTATGAATTTGTGATGCATAAAAACAATCAGCTTGAGAAATGGGTGCGTTTGCATACCACATCTTGATCATAAAAAATGCATACTTTACTCTTCCCTTCTCCATTCCTACCCCAGAGCTAATGACTCACTGGAGTTGAGGTGGGTTGTAGCAACCCGTAATTTTACTATTTCAGGTAACCCTAATATAGGAAGTCCAGGGGCCATTTTGGAACATTCAGTTGCTGCAACCTGTGATCTAATAGATTGAGTTCAGTGAGGACAATCCTTGGGCATTATGGGAACCTCCTATATGATGGTGTGAGGAAATTCAGGTAATTGTTAGTAATGATAATAGGGATAGTTACTGGAGACCTTAATAGAGACCTGCCCCTGCGCCAAGTATTTTATTTGCGTTATCTAAGTGGATGCTTATAAACCCAGCAGCCCCGCACTTAGTTGCACAGCCCTAGGAAGCTAGTAGCCTTTCCTCTCTGATCCCACCGAGGCAGCTCATCTCACAGATAACACACTTTGCAGTGGTTCACCAGACAACGGTCAGCAAAGAAAAGACATGAATTCCAGTTTCATTAACTCCAACCTCATGGTGGAAGGCCCCAGAAGGGTGAGGATGCAAGAGATCTATCCCAGAGCCTCAAGCCCATTTATAATTAGCATTTATTCATTTATTCATGAGGGAAGCGTCTGGGCCACTTTCCACACCCCCCACGAGGCCCCTCCTCTCAACACCGCGGCATTGGGAATTCAATTTCCAGCATGTGTTTTTGTTGGAACTTTAGGACCAAAGTCAGGGATTTCAAGCTGAGGTATATCCCCAGCCCAGTTATTTTTTAATTTTGATTTTAAAAACGGGTCTTGCTAAGTCTTTAAGTTATGAAGGCTGGGCTTGGGCTTAGAATCCTCCTTCCTGAGTCTTCCAGAGTGCTTGGATGATAGGCCTACACCACGGAAATTTAACTTATTGAGAAGCTCTCTGACTAGCATCACAGCTGGAAATGTTCACCTCTGGAAAACTAATCCCCAAGCCTGTTCGTGCATGGGCTGTGGTTGTTTTATCCTGGGTGTGTGTGAAAAGGTACATCTATCTCTGAGAAGAGCTTGCTAGGCATTGAAGATTTGGAACTTATCAAGTGGGATTCTTTAAAGGTAAAATAATAATAGCAAAACTAATAAAGAACCAGCCACCCTGTCCCCTCCCCCAGGGTTGTCTACACGATTATGAGAGGTTACATTTGATTTTCCAAGCTTGCTGCAAATGGTCTGATTTCCCATTATAATTGCTTTCTTCATGAAGAGGTCTTTTCCAGAACCGTCGGCTACTGCTGTTTTAATGGGAAGCCTGTCTATTTGTATGTTAATAGTTTCTCGGAGTTATTGGGTTTGTTGATAGAAAAGCACACATCAGAGGCCTCACTCTTTTCAAGATTTCCTATTCATTTTGAGGGTTTTTTTTTTTTTTTTTTTTTTTTTTTTTTTTTTTTTTTTTTTTTTTTTTTTTTTTTTTTTTTTTTTTTTTTTTTTTTTTTTTTTTTTTTTTTTTTTTTTTTTTTTTTTTTTTTTTTTTTTTTTTTTTTTTTTTTTTTTTTT